>QEPC01014254.1:2034345-2046437 GCA_003113815.1 Sphenodon punctatus | reverse complement strand
TGTTTCCCTGTGCTTGGGGTTTATACATTATTCATTTTAAGCTTGAAGTGCATTTTAGACTACTGTGTTTTCTTCCATCTTCTGATGTTCACCCTGGGAACTCCTTGCTGCTGGGTTGTGCCCTGGCTCCGCCCACCGTTGCCCTGGCTCCGCCCACCATTGCCCTGGCTCCGCCCACCGTTGCCCTGGCTCCACCCACCGGCTCGCCTTACTGCCCCTCCAAACTAAAAAGCCACCAGCCGCCCCTGCATAAGGGATCTCCAAAAGGGAGTTTCTGGCTGACTGCAGAGGCCTCTCCAGAACCCGGGGGGTGAAGCGGTCTTGTATGTAGGTGGGGCCCAGGCCATGTAGGGCTTTATAGGTAAGTGCATCTGTGAGTGGGGTCTGGCAAGAAAGCAGTAATGAAAAGGTGTGGAAGACCATAAAAAGAGGTACTAAGCCCAAACACTCTATGGGTGAAAACAAATGAGAACGTAGCCAACATTAGCTTGTGATTCACCTCTTGTCTGTAAACTGGGTGCCAGATGTTCACCCACTTCTGCCATAGGTTGGGTGGCCAGCTGTTACCCAATGTGTCATCCACAGAAGGTAAGAACATAAAAGTAGTGCCATACTGGGTCAGACCAATGGTCCATCGAGTCCAGTACCTGTCTTCAACTGTGGCCAATCTCGGCCGTTTGGAAGAAATACCCAACAGGTCACAATGGGGTGATCCATTCTGTTTTTCACTCCCAACAGTAAGAGGTTATATCCCCCAAAGCCCCAACTAATAGCTGCTAATGATTTATTCTCCAAAAACTTGTTCAATCCTTTTTTAAACTCAGCTATACTACTGGCCTTGACCACATGTTCAGGCAACAAATTCCACAACTTAATTGTGCATTGAG
Source organism: Sphenodon punctatus (assembly GCA_003113815.1). Classification (NCBI taxonomy): domain Eukaryota; kingdom Metazoa; phylum Chordata; class Lepidosauria; order Sphenodontia; family Sphenodontidae; genus Sphenodon; species Sphenodon punctatus. The sequence continues at coordinate 2,045,550 of QEPC01014254.1, read as the reverse complement.
TGAAAAAATACTTTGCTTTAAATCTACTACTTGTTAGTTTCATGGCGTGACCCCTAGTTCTAGTAGTATTTAAGAGGGTAAATATTTAACCATTCCCTATTTACTCGTTCCACACCACTCATTATTTTATAAAATAAACTTCTATCATATTCATTAGGGGTGGAAATTCCGATTCTCCCAAGAACCGATATTGCCGGTATTTGGGTGTATCTGCTTAATCCGATAAATCCAATATTTACCTGTACCGGCATACCAGATTTTTAACATTAGCCGCTTTACTGGATTTTTTACATTGCGGCCACTGAAGTCAATAGTGCAATGTAAAAAATCCGGTATGTGGCCAATAATAATAATAAATTTATTAAGCGTAACAATATGTTATTGCCGGCAAAGCCACAAAAATATACATACATAAACATCAAACATTTTTAAACATATAAACTTATAAGCTTTCTCTGCACCGTCCAACCCTAAACAGTTATCAGTTATCAATTATCAGCTAAATACAGGGGGAGCCACTGACCATAGACTCGCCAATAGGCTTGAATTCCAAAAAGTTTTTCCTCCTCCACATAGCCTGCCTCAGAAAACCGCCCACATCCTTAATCACCTGAATCCTTGGGCTGTTAAGTAAGTATCTAAGAAGATCCCCTTCAGCCCATCCTACCCGTTCCTTAAGTATCGTGTCCAGAAATTTTTCCCTCAAATCGTCGTACAGATGACAAGATAACATAGTATGGGCTACTGTCTCCACAGCTTGCATATCATAGGGACAGAGCCTTTCTAAGAAGGGAATTCCCTCCAGCCTACCCTCATATATCCGTGTGGGGAGAGCATTCACACGAGCCATAAATATGAGTTGTTTATCTCTGATTACTACTTGGGCATCTAGGTAGTGAGCCATAGAGTCTTTATCCGGAGTCCAGGAAGGGTACAAACGCATGTGTGGCGACTGGTTGATCTTAGCCACCTCCTCCTGCCTTCCCACATCTGAGATCCTTGTCTGCACCTCCTTCCAGAGTAAGGCCTGAGGTTTACCTTCCAGATATTTCAATGAGAGACCCATTTTGGCCAAACTCTCACCGACCCACACTTGCCAAGGATTTACATAAGAGTCCTCCTTTATGGCACATAGTAGCGGGGAGTCCTGATCAAATCGGATTTTGCACCAAAACTTCAGGGCCCTGGTGATGGCATACTGGTACCAGCTAATTTGCCCAAATTCTAACCTTAGTGCGGCAAAAGGGGTACCTCTTGGGCTTGCCAGGATAGATTGCAAAAACCTGGCTTGTGTTACATTTATTCTCTGGGCACAAAAAGGTGCCCAGATTTCTGCTCCATATAGGCATTGTGCCCTAACTTTGCTGTTAAATGCCCCTACTGCAGATTTCACTGCGCATTTTCCCAATTTGACAAACACCTTCCCTATCTCCAGTGAAGAGGCTTTAGCCATGGCCTCCATCCTAGAGATATGTTCCCTCCAGGTCCCGGATTTATGGTAGGTTAGACCAAGATATTTAAAGGAGTCTACCTGCTGTACCATCTGCCCCTCCACGGCCCATCTGTGCTGCAATCTCCGTGAGGAGAAAACCATCACCTTTGATTTTTCAAAATTAATAGCCATTTTATTACTACTGCAGAATGCATTGAAGGTGTTCATCTGTCGTTTTAATCCAATGCGAGTTTGTGACAACAATGCCACATCATCTGCATAGAAAAGGGCCCCTATCACTCTTGATGCTAACCTAGGGGGGAAAAATCTACTCTCGGCCATGACCGGTATGATGTCATTAATATAGATGTTGAATAATATCGGAGCTAATACGCATCCTTGACGGACTCCGACTCGAGCCTCAATGGGCACTGTCAGATGCCCCTGTCGATCCGTTTTAACTCTGATTGAGGCATTTGAGTGCAGTGAAATTATTAACATAAGGAGTCTGCAGTCTATAGAGGTCTCCCTGAGCTTCCTCCAGAGGATAGATCTATCCACCGAGTCAAACGCTGCCCTAAGATCCAAAAAGGCAGCGTACAAGGTCTTACGATGATGAGTATATTTAGCAATAAGATGATATAATACAAAACATAGCTCGGTGGTAGATCTACCCTCCTGGAATCCCGCCTGTTCTGGACAGATGACCCTCTCCCGCTGAGTCCACTCCACCAGCCTATCAGCGAGGAAGTGACCGTAGATCTTAGCCACCACACTCAGCAAGCTAATTGGCCTGTAATCCGCGGGGCATTTCCTTGAGCCTTTTTTAAATATAGGGACCACCACGGCCGTGCCCCAGCCCTCCGGTATCTTCCCAGACTCATTAATAGCTGAAAATAATGCCGCCAGCAGAGGCACCCACCAGTCCCTATGAGCTTTGATAAATTCAGCTTGGATTAGGTCCTGGCCCGAAGCTTTACGGGATTTACAACGATCCACCAGGGCTTCCACCTCTGCTCCAGTAACGGGAGGCCAACTAGGACAATCTGATGGAAGACCCATATCACTCCCAAACTGGCTATCTTCTTGACTAATTCCATAGAGAAGATGGAAATGATCCACCCATTCCTGCGGGTGTATCGGAAACAGGGGGATACTAATCTCTTTCCTTGTTGTTGCATTTATCAGCTGCCAAAAGCGCCTGGAATCCTGCGATTCAGCAGCATCTATCAACTTATCCCACCTCTCCTTTGCATATTTCTTCTTTTTATCAAGGATTAGTTTCTTATAAATTGCTCTATGTTGGAAATATTCCAACGGTACGTTAGGCAATCGAGCCCTCCTATACCCCTTATATAATATTCTAAGGCGAAACTTGGCCATCCGACAATCCTTGTCATACCAGGGCTTCCCTTTACCTGACCCCACCCCAGAAATTGGAGGTACAAGGGTCTCAATCTGCTCTTTTATCCGGTCCCCCAGATGGTTATACATATCAATAGCAACCATCTCGTCGGTTGCTGCAATTACAGTATCTCTTAGAGCAGCAGTTTCAGATGACCAAAGAAACCCAGGGAGAGTAGCCACAAGAGCAGTATTCCACTGTGGAGCCCTGTGTATATCCAGCTGGAAATCATCACACCGTGATTCCTCTGGGGGTTCTTGGACTAAACCGTCTAGTCGGATTGTGAGTAGCAGGGGGAGATGATCCCCCACCACCCTCTCTCCAACCCTAAAATTTACAACTTCTAGCAGGGCTGCTGCCGATACCACACAATAATCAATTACACTGCATCCTGACATCCCCAAATATGTAAATTCCCCCTCTAAATCATTGAATCCAGTACCATTGAGAGCATACAAATTATTATCATAAATAAGCTTCCCCAACCGAATGCCTGCTGAGTTAATCCGCTGATCTTTCGATTTTCTAGAATCCAATATACCGGTAAGGGGATAGTCCGGACATTGGCAATATTGGGCCAGGGACTGATCATTGGGGCCCATTCGTGAATTAAAGTCCCCAGCCAAAATGATCAGCCCATCTGGGTATTGACATCCCAAACTGCTCAGCAATTCCTCAAGTTTAATCCAGCTCGAGGTAATAAATGATCCAGCATTCACTGGTGGTATATATACCGTTATAATAATCAAAACCACATGCTCAAATTTCAGTACAATGCCTAAGGCTATTGGGGGGACTGGAATCTCTATAATCTCCCTGGGTTTAAGTTCCTGGGAGACAAGACATCCAATCCCCCCACAAGGACGCCCCCTGGAGTTGTAGTTTACTGCCGGGATACTATAAGCTTTAAACCCTTCATATGATATCGGCATCTTGGCCCACGTTTCCTGTACTAACATAATCTGTACTTTCCTAATAAGGTCAGTGAAATCCGGATCATCTATGTGTCTAGCCCAACCGGCTATATTCCAGGAGATAATCAGAGCCATCCCCTCTACTGCAGGGGCTAGTTGTCAGTCCCCGCCAGAGGGTATACAATTTAAACCCAAATCCTCCCCCTCCACATCCAGCCTCTGGGCTGAGAGCTGCCCTCCCCCCTGCTCCACTATCAACCCTGACTCATTTCCTAAGACCAGCTCCCCTAACTGGGAGTGTCTCTGCAATAAGGTATTACCAATCTCCGTCCTCGGAGGGAGACCCGCTATCTGGCCCCTTGTCGAAACTTCCCCCTGTGCTACTGGATCCCTTGACCTACGGTCCGTAGATCCCCCAGCACTTCCATTCAGGCGTATAAATGACCTAACAGCAGTAGATGTGTCATTCAGATTATCCCCCTCTCTTCTTATCGTCTGCCGGACCTTCCTCCTACCCAATGTAGATTTGTTACTCCTCAGAGCTAAGGTAGAGATCACCGTATTTTCATGCACGGAGCTAAGATACACCCCCCAGCTGGCAAATAGGGACCTATAAGTAAGCAGTCTATCGACAATCTCCCTAGAGCGAAAATAAATAACCAATCTCTGGGTCTGTTTAACCATAGGGAGTAAATCAAAACGCACAATGTGATGATAGGGTATAAGGCCACCAGTAATACTCATTATATGGTGGCGGATCAAGTGCTTGGAGGACCACTGCGGGCAAAGCCCATGAGGCAAGGGGATAGCCTCAACCGCCAGAGCTGTATAGTTCAACTTCAACTGTGTTGGCGGTTCCCTCCCGCAAGACCTTGTCCCGTCATCCTTCCCCACTGAGGGCTGAGTTTCAGAAGCCCCATCCCCAACTTCCTCCGTTTGGGATGCCATATTAACCCATTCCTTTTCCTTCAACCCCTCCTCTCTCTTTGTGGATTGCGCGTTCATTAACCCAACTAACTTCCCCAGCAGCATCTGTTGTTCCAAAAGTTGTACATTGATCTTACCCAACTGCTCATATAATTTATGAATTAAATCCCCCACCGCAAGACACTGGTTCCCCAATAATGCATAATCCGGTGGAATCAACTGTACCCCCTCAGTGTCATTACCCGCACAGTTCAGCTCGGCCCCACTCATTGTGGGCGAGGTTGGGCAAGGTTGCACTACATCATAGTCAGTGTCTTGGGGTACAGAAGTGAGGCCAGATTCCTCGCTAGCCGCTTCAACCCCCAGGAGGGGATCCTCCCCCCGGTCCCTCCGTGACAGACAGGGCTCTTCGACGAAAAAGTCATCCAATTTAAGCTGTCTGGCTTTTAACCGTGCCCTAGTTTCCATGTCATGCTTCCTTCGCCTCCGTGTCATGTTTCTCCCACAAATATTCAGCTGGAACTCAAACAGTAGGAGGGTGGGCGCCCTGCGCCTGAGGCTGTGCGCACAAGGGTGCACGCTGGCGCCGCAGCCGCACTTTTACCTTCTAGGGGGTGTGACTTGTCACACGGCTCCTCCTCCCAGTCACTGCTGCAGGTGATCCGGGGGATCAGGGGATTCCCTTCTGGTTCCTCCCTCTAGCACACAGGGCTCCCTGCTAATCCAGGCTGTTGTTGCTGAGTGTCTCCTCCTCGGCTGCTGGACTCTCCTCTGCACTCTCAATCCTCTCTTATGATCAGAGGCCAGTCAGCACAGATGGGTGCGCTCATGCCTCAACATCTTTCCCAGTCTGACCAGAGGGTAGGGCACTGCACTGCACTGCGTCCCCAGCAAATGGGCCCATCCAACGGGCGACACCCTTTGGATGTCCCCTTAGGCTGGCGCCCAAGGGCTGATGCCCAAGGGGACCCCAGCCCCTGGTTAACTAATACCTGGGAGGAAGAGAGAGCCAATGAAGGCCAGGCAGGTCAGCACACAGCTCCTCCCCAAGCGTCTCCTTCCCCCAGCAGCTGCACAGGACACGCTCAAGGGGACCCCAGCCCCTGGTTAACTAATACCTGGGAGGAAGAGAGAGCCAATGAAGGCCAGGCAGGTCAGCACACAGCTCCTCCCCAAGCGTCTCCTTCCCCCAGCAGCTGCACAGGACACCACGTGGCCAATGTTAAAAATCCGGTATGCTGATACCGGTAAATCCATAGTTGTGGGGGTCCGTGGGGGTCCGCGGCAGCAGAAGCCCCGCCTGTCAGCCCGGCCGGGGCAATCCTCGGACCTGCAAGTCCCTGCTGCATGCACTTTGCCAGCATGGCCGGCAGCCATGCCCCCAACAGCGACGTCAGATCTGGGACTGCAGACGCAGCACATAGGGAAACCTCCGCCCCTGCTGCGTCGCTCCAAGCGCCTGCGGGCGCGCACATGGGTGGGGCCTGGGGAATAAAGTCCAGCGCCGCTGCGCTGGTGATTCAGAGACCAGCTCCCCTGCGAACGTGAACCCTGTTACATACGAAGTGAATGAGAGAGAGAGCTTGCCTTCCACCCCGTGTGTCTGGACCCTTGAGATCTTCTCTCCTGGAGTGACTGGTGAGTGCGTGAAAGAGTGTGTGTCTGGAAGGTAGGAACCCTCATCACCCCCCCCTTTCCTTTGGGCTTGCTCCCCTGATATACGTGTTCCCTGTCCCCGTCTACTTGGTGTTCCCCTCTGACCACAACCACACATCTCTGCCCCATTTCCCTCATGCTCCCGAGCGAGTGTGCTGTGTGGGTGTCCCTTGGGGCAGACCTTGGCGTCCCTGTGTCTTGCGCGCCCTATAATTATAGAGGCCTGTTCTCTCCTGGAGAGATAAGGACCACCACTCTATCCTGATGGGCATTGGAGCCTCCTTAGTATCCTTTCAGACCAGGGCAAGCCTCGGTAGCGCGTGTACCTCGACGAGTGAGTGTTCCCCCGCCTCCAGGTGACAATCCGGTACCAGGGAGATCCGATACTGGTAAATCCGGTATCCAGTATTCTCCCCAGTGTCCCACCCCTAATTATCCCTTTTCAGTCATCTCTTCTCCAAGCCTAAGATTCCTAACCTATCTAGCCTCAGGGGAGTTGTTCCATACCCTTTATCATTTTTGTTGCCCTTTTCTGTACTTTAAAAAAATGTCTACTATATCTTTTTTTGAGATGGGGCAACCAGAATTGCACACAATACTCAAGGTGCAGTCGCACCATAGATTTATATAGAGGCATTATGATATTAGTTTTATTCTCTATCCCTTTACAAATAATTCTTAACATTCTGTTTGCTTTTTTGACCACTACCGCACACTGAGCTGAGGATTTCAATGTATTGTCCACAATGAATCCAAGTTCCTTTTCCTGAGTGGTAACTCCTAATTTATAAACCAGCATTTCCCTTTCCCTCATGTTTTTCTTGGGTTGTGTGATTAGATCCACAAGATGTTCCACTACTGTAAGCAGGATTCCTCATGTATATCAGTCTGCCCACATCAGTCATTTTATAGGATTAGAACCTTTGCTCCTAATTCTGCAAAGACTTATGACAGAGCTTAACCTTGCACACTTATAGTGTATTGCCAAAAGAACCCTGCTGGCAAAGGTCCCAAGACTTGAGCCGTATCAGAGGACTTTGAGGAGCAAGTTGCCTGTTAACTTGAACAACACAGTGCACAAAGTGAAGCAGAAGTATAAGTCTTTACACGATTTAAGCCTTCTGTTTAAGGCCGGCCTTTTAGAGGGAGAGCAGGAGTTCATGGCTACCATGACAACCATGGGCCTATCCCAAATAATACTGGGTCCAACGCATGAGGTGGGACACTCACTGGATTTGATGTTTGGCACCAGCCTGATTATCAGGGATTCCGATTACTGGGGGTATTGTTACAACACTGTTGTTATGGTTGTATCATTACCTCCTGAAGGCCCGGATCAGATTCCTGGCCCTTCTATGCCCTCATCAGGGTGGTGTATTTGTTAGGTTGGTCCACCCCCAGAGACTGATGGACCCAATTGGTTTTCAAAATTCTCTGGGTGATATACCCACCAACCTTGACAGCTGCTCTGTTGATGACCTGCTCACTTTGTGGAATAACATCTTGACCATGGCCACTGACACGGTTGCACCCAGGCGTCTGCTCCCACCACTTTGTCAGCACAGGTCTCCCAGGTATATGGAGGACCTGAGGTGGTTGAAGCAGAAGGGTAGGCGGTTAGAGCGCAGGTATTGCTTGACTCATGCTGAAGCTGACCAAGTGCGACATAGATCATTTTTAAAGGACTACGCCGCGGCTGTGATGGAGGTGAAGAAAGATTTCTTCTCCACTATCATAGCGTTTGCAAAGTCTTGTCCAGTGGAACTGTTCCGGGTGGTGAGGGATCTAGTTAACCCGGCCTGTCACCACCAGAAAATGGAGTCATCTGTTGCCCACTCTGACATTTTTATTAATTACTTTGCAGACAAAATTGTTCATATTCACCACGACTTGGGTGCTACCATTTTAAACTGCAGAGTCAGAGTTTGGGGTTATGGAAGCTCAGTCTAGTCCTGTTTATTTGGATCAGTTTGAATTGGTAACACCCATCAGTGCGAGGGAGGTGCTTGGGGTGAGGAAGGCAACCAGTTGTGAATTAGATCCTTGCCCATTCTGGCTGGTGAAAGCCAGCCAGGAGACACTGGGGCTGTTGTTGGCTGGGGTTGTCAATGCCTCCCTTTGGGAGGGGACAGTGTTGGACACCCTTAAAACTGTGCTATCAGCTTGTCTCTTATCTTCCCTTTTTAGGAAGGTTATTGAATGGATGGTTGCCCAACAGCGCCATGCACATTTTGATGTTGCTGGATTCCTGGACCTGTTTCAGTCAGGTTTTTGTCCTGGGTATGGCAAGGAGACTGCGCTTATAGCTTTGGTTGATGACCTACACCTGAAGATGGACAAGCGCAATTCTACCTTGTTGATCTTATTAGATCTTTCTTTGACCTTTGATTCAAGTTGATCATGAGGTGTTGTTGGCATGACTGCAGGACCTGGCAGGGGTATACAGGATTGCTCTTGAGTGCTTCTGCTCTTTCCTGCCAGGGAGGTCCCAATGGGGAGTGACTGCTTGTCGCCTCCTCAGGATCTTCCTTGTGGTGTCCCACAGGGTTCTATTCTGTCCTCCCTCTTTCTCGGTGTGTATCTGAGGCTGTTGGGCAAGGTCATTCAGAGGTTTGGGGTGAGGTGTCATCAATATGTTGATGACACTCAGCTCTACCTCTCTTTTTCATCCGACTCAGGTCCTACAGTCTCTGTGCTTACCCGATGTTGACTGCTGTCGGGGACTGGATGAGGGTGAGCTGACTGAAGCTGAATCCTGACAATACTGAAGTGATGATGGGTAGTTGGTCTTGTGACTTGGAGGGGATTGAGACACCTGTCATTGATGGGGTCCGTCCCCCCCGGTCACTCAGGTTTGCAGCCTCAGAGTGCTCTTGAATCCATCACTGCATCTGGATTGTCAGGTGGCAGTAGTGGCCAGAAGCGCTTTTCACCAACTCCATCTGGTGAGGAGGCTGTGACCTTTTCTTTCTGATTTAGATATGGCCACTGTCATCCATGCCTTCATCATTTCGAGGCTAGATTACTGCAATGTGCTCTACGTTGGGCTGCCCCTGAAGACTGTTCGGAAGATGCAGTTGGTGCAGAATGTGGCAGCTTGACTCCTTTTGGGGACGAGTCACCAGGAGCACCTTACACCTGTGTTCCAAAGTCTGCACTGGATGCCTATAGATTTCTGGGAACAACTCAAAGTACTGTTTTTGACCTTTAAAGCCCTAAACAGTCTGGGTCCTGAAAGACTGCTTATCCTACCATGTCCTTTTGTGGCCCCTACGGTCGGCCAGGGGTGCCCTCCTGTGCATCCCATCTGTTGCCCTTGACCATAGGGCAGGGGTGCATGGGAGAGTGTTCTTGGTTGCTGCCTTCATGTTGTGGAACTCCCTTCCGCAGGAGGTTTGCTTGAACCCACGCCTGACTGTCTTCTGGAGGCAGTGCAAAACTTTTTTATTTAGGAAAGCATTTGGTAGGCAGGGGTAGGTGGGGTTTGTTTTGCATGGGGCTATGGGGGAGGATGGGAGCTTGAGGGGTGTTTTTATTGTATGAATTTTAATGTTTTAAAATTGTTTTTGGTTTTGTGGAGAGGGGGAATTTGGTTAGGGAGAGAGGAGGTTCTGAGGTGAGGCACCCTGGTGTGTGTGTGTGTGTGTAAACCTTTGAGGGGATCACCTGGTGGCAGCAGGTGGTGGGGGTTGGGGGTAGTTTTAGTGGAGGATAGGGGGTGGGGGGAGGGGTTCCCCTTGGGCCTGGTCGGGGCAGCCAGCGGTTGGGGTAGGGTTAGAGGGTGGGGGAGCTGAAGCACCTGCGGGAATTGTTCTGGGGTGGGGGAGGTATGGTCATGGGGGGCAAAGGGTACGGGTAGCCTGGGGACCAAGGTGCTGGGTGCCTATTCCCAGAGCCTGCCCCTCCTCAGATGGATCAAGGTCTGAGGTCCCTCTGTTCCGAGCTGCTGCTGTTGAGCGCGAGGTCTGTGGCTAATAAAGCACCAGTGATCTGGGATTTAATCCTGGATCGGATGGCAGACCTTGCATGCTTCATGGAGACCTGGCTGGATGGGGAGGCAGGCCCAATATTGGCAGACCTCGTTCCGGCAGAGTACTCCATGCAGCACCAACCTCGAGTTGAGGGCTGGGGGGGCGGGGCAGTGTAGCTATGGTTTTTAAGGAGTCTTGGACTGCTACGAGGTATCCAGTGCAGTCTATTCCAGGAATTGAGGCTCTCCACATGGTGTTTGATTTGGCAGGGGACAAAACTGGGGTGCTGCTGGTGTACCAGGCTCCTTCCTGCCCAGTGGGATCCCTCTCCGCTCTAGTTGAACTGGTGTTGGAAGTGGTGTGGCGCTCCCTGAGGGCCTTGGTCCTGGGGGATCTCAGCATCCATGCCAGCATCGGCCTTGCAGGGATGGAGCGTGAGTTCATGGCGACCATGGGCATGACCTAAATGGTCAACAGCCCAACACACGAGGGGCGGGCATATGCTTGACCTGGTACTGTGCTCTGGCCTTGAGAAGGGTGATCTGGTAGAGGGGGCGGGGAGGTTAGTTCTATGCCCTTGTCATGGTTGGATCATTACCTCCTGCAGACTAGTCTCCTAGCACACAATGGCCTCCGGAAAGGAGTGAGACCTATTAGAATGATCCACCCCTGGAGGCTGATGGAACCGCCGCGGTTCCAAGATGTGCTGGGGGAGGTGTCGTTGGACCTTGATGGCCGCTCGGCTGATGATCTCGTCCAAGCATGGAACATCTTGCTGGAGGGGGCTATCGACCGGGTGGCTCTGAGGCGTCCGCTGGCACTGCTTTTGTTGGAAATACATTCCTTTGGTTGCATCCCCCCTAAGCACCTCATCCTGTTTGTTTGCTAGAAACAAAAATT
>QEPC01014254.1:1994789-2025549 GCA_003113815.1 Sphenodon punctatus | reverse complement strand
GGTTGTGGCCATGGCAGGGAGTGGGTTTTTGCAGTTATATCTTGTCCAGCGGCTTCAGCCGTATTTCTCAGACTCCGACCTCGCCACTGTCATCCATGCCTTCATCACCTCGAGGCTGGATTACTGCAACGCGCTCTACGTGGGGCTGCCCGAGAAGCTGGTCCGGAGACTACAGCTGGTGCAGAATGCCGCGGCCCGTCTCCTGACGGGGGCGGGTCGCAGGGAGTACATGACACCAGTGCTCCAGGCTCTGCAGAGGCTCGGTTGGCTCCCACTCTCCTGCTGTTTCTGTGTGTATGTAAGACCTGGCTGTTCCGTCAGGCTTTAGGCAAGGGGTAGGGGTGGGGGGTGGGTTTTCCCCACATTGTATTGTATTGTATTTTAAAATTGTTTAACAATTTTTTTTACTGAGTGTTGTTCACCACTCTGGGCTGCCGTGTGGGCAGGAGGGGTGAGATATAAATTTTAAATAAATAAATATTATTAAGCATTTATATAGCACAAGCAGTACCTGGTGTTTTGCAATTATTATTAACGGAGACAGGTCCCTTTCCAGTGGGCTTACAATCTAAGATGGACAAGGATGAGGGGAACACACAAGGAAAGACACACACATATGGCATTTTCTAACATGACGGCTCCTGCCACCATCACAGACTTCTCCATGCTGTGATGGGAGCTGTCACTCCAGCTGGGAACTGGCCTGGCTGCTGAACAGAAATGACGGCAGCTGGATTGGGGGCAGGGAGATGTACAGGTGTGCATCTGTTCACCACTGCGCTAAGTGGCCCGCCCCCCCCGGCTGACGGACAGCCATGGCAGCCAATGATGGCCACCAGGGCACCCAGCCCCTGCCGCCACTCTGGACCACGGTAAGAAAAGCAGGTTATCAGACATGATATCCCGCTTTACTCTGAGTCCAGCAGCTGTTTCCTGACTGCAGTGGGGGCTAGTCCAGGCTGTGACTGGGGGATTTCCCCGAGTCATGGCCTGGGCTAGCCCCCATCACGATCAGAAGCCAGACCATGCCAAAATCTGGCAGCTGCTTTCTAATGTGACAGCGGCACCCGGTTTAACCATAAAGCGGGTTAAACCGTGTCACGGCACACTGCTGCTTGCCCCCCTGACAGTGCGAGGCACGGGTTGCTAGGCAACCCGACGCTGACCACAAAGCAGCAGCAGGACCGGCACAGCTGTTGCAGTCGGCTGCTGCAGGTCCTTTCAATGCAGTCCCGCCCAGATGTAGTGCGAGACTGGCGGGGTTGTGTATGACATAAGGAGGTGGAGTCGGGTTTCAGCTCCAAATGCCCTCACCTGTTCGCATAGGGATAAAAGAAACGGCAGGGCAGCAGCCCCCCGCCGGTGATCGTATGAGAGGCTAGCCCCTATTACAACGCTCCTACATACTGGTCCTGTGTCTAAGTATTCTTGTCTGTTTGTGTTATTGTTCCCTGTTGTGTGTTCCCCTTCGTTGCTCACCCTTTGTTCTCATTCCCTTACTAAGTGCCTGTGTTTTTGTGCGTGTCTGGTTCCTAAGCCCCTGTGTACTTCCCCCTCACGTACCTTAGTTTAGGTCCTGTCTCACCTATTTTCCCCCCTTCCCTGGACGCTTGCCCCTCCTTACCCTTCCCTTCCTCCTCCCTCTCACCCCTTGGGGTCCCTGGGAACCCCCCTTCTCCACACCAGTTGGATCACTACACCCTGGACCTGCGTGAATCTGTGAGTAGTAGGATTTGTGTTTATTTGTGGATCCCAGCACTGCACTCCTCTCATTCCCTATGATGAGCCGGGTTGCCTTCAGTGTCTGAGAGAAAGCCCACACATGACCCTGAGGGAATTGCCTACCCCATGACCTTGCCTGAGAGGAGTGTCCTCTGCCAAGTTTGGGGTTCGCTCCCCCTTCCCCCTCTTCCTTCCTGTCCCTCTTCTATTACTACCCCGTATCCCCGTAACAAACCATATCATTGTCATGTTAGAAAACTCCCACATTCTTATTTTACAGATGGGGAACTGAGGCAGAGAGGTTTTGACTTACCCAAGGCCACCCAGGTTTATGGCTACGTGCTGCCACGTCTTCACAGCCAGGGAGGGGTTGGGAGCTCCAGGGAGACACCGTGGATCACCTTAGCGCCATTGAGCGTGCTCGTCTCACCAGCTTCTTGCCAGCTCTGCTCTTCGGTTTGGGGGACAGCTCAAAAAACTTGGGAAAATCATGGAAATCTCAAAAGTCATGGGAAGATCTCAAAAGTCACAGAGGGGGGCAAAAGTCACAAAAAACATGAGTTTTGTCACCACCGTGACAAATTCATAGTGCTATTCATTATTATTAATTTGTGTGGAGGGGTGGAACATGATCATAGTGACAGGATAGGTGAATGACTTCGAGAGCAGGGAAAGTCAATAAGGAGGAGGCTGCAGTAGACAAAGCCACAGAGGACGAGAGCATGAAGTAGTCTTAGCGGTGGGAGCAGTAAGGAAGGGCTAAAATTTAGCAGTTGTGTAGGAAGAAACTATGGACGTTAGCAACAGATTGAATAGGAGAGGAAGGAGTTAAAGACAAATTCCATGCTATGAACCTATGAGGATGGGGTATAGATGGTGACACTGTGAATAGAGATAGAGAGGATAGTTTAGGGGGGAAGATGAGTTCAGTCTTGGATATATTAAGCAAGTTGTTGCTGAGACATCCAAGTGGAGATACCAGAGAAACAGTGATATGAGATGGGATGGAGGGGAAGTGGGTAGGTGTGTAGAGATAACACTGATTGTCAGCATACAGTTGGTACTGGAAGCCATTAGATTTGTTACGTTTGCTGAGGGTCAGGATGTAAAGGAAGAAGAGGGTCCAAGACAGATCCCCAGGGAACTCTGAGCAAGAGGGCAAGGGGTGCAGAGGAGGTGCCACCAAGAGAGACCTGGAAGAAGTGGTTAGAGGGATAAGACGAGAACCAAGTTGAAGGCTCAGGAAGTAAAGAAAGTCAAGCATCAGGGGATGTTTTCAGACAAGTGCCTCCCTACCCATCATGCACGTTGCAGGGCCACATTGGTGCCTTATGCAGCCCTGCAACAAGCGTGATGGGTGAGGAGTTGGTTGTCTAAAAAGACCCAAAGGCAGCAGAGGTCAAGCAGGATGAGAACAGAATAGAGGTACTTTGACTTAGCTACAAGGAGGTAATCAACAGACTGCGGCATATAGTTAAAAAAACCTATGTAGTGGCTGTGTAGGCAGCAAAGAGAAGGGGTTCTTTGCTGCTCTCATAGCATCCGCAAAGTCACATTCATCTGAGCTTTTCTGGGTGGTGAGGGGGCTGGTCAGTCCGGCCTCCCTCCGCCTGGAACTGGAACCTTCCAGTGCTCACTGTGATGTTTGTTGATTTTTTCATGAATAAAATCACTCACATTCAGCGCAACTTAGATGTCACATTTGATACGGCAGGAGAACCAGAGGCAATGGAAGTCCCGTCTTGTCCAGCTTTATGTGATCAGTTTCAGTGGGTGTCACTCACTGATGGGGAGGATGTCCTTGGGGCAGTTAGAGTTACCTTTCATGAACTGGACTCATGCCTATCCTGGCTGGTTAAGGCCGGCTGGGAGATATTGGTGTCGTTGGTGGCGTGGATAGTCAATGCCTCCCTTAGGAAGGACAGAGTCCCAGGGTGCCTCAAGGAGGTGGTGGTGGTAGTCTCTGCTTAAGAAACCATCACTTGACACGGACTCCCTTGCCAGCTATCGGCCAGTCTCTTCTCTTCCCATTTTAGGGAAGGTTCTTTAATGGGTGGTGGCTCAGCAGCTTCAGGGGCATTTGGACCATGTCAGCTTTCTGGATCCCTCAGAGTCTGGCTTTCATCCAGGGTATGGCACCGAGACTGTGCTTGTGGTTTTGGTCAACAACCTTCACTGTGAGTTGGATTTGGGTTGGTCAACCCTTTTGATCCTATTGGATCTATTGGCTGCTTTTGACACTGTTGATTACGAGATGCTGGTGACTTGCTTGTGGGACCGAGTTGAGGTGGGTAGAATTGTTCTTGAATGGTTCCATTCCTTCCTGGCTGGGAGGACTCAGTGAGTGATACTGGGGGACTGTTTTTCATCTCCCCAGGACCTCACGTATGGAGTGCCACAAGGTTTTATTCTGTCACCTCTCCTGTAACATATATGCAGCCTTTAGGCGAGGTCGTGAGGCGGTTTGGTGTTCAGTGTCATCAATATGCTGATAACACCCAACTTTTATTTTCAGCTGACCCGGCAGTCTTGGTGCTTACTCAGTGTCTGGTGGCTGTGGGGGACTGGATGAGGGTGAGCCACCTGAGGCTGAATCCCAAGACAGAGAAGATGTTGGTGGGAGGGGCCGAGGAATTGGTGACCCCCATCATTGATGGGGTTTGTCCCCCACTGGTCCCTCAGGTTTATCCCCCACTGGTCCCTCAGGTCTGGGGGTGCTCCTCATCTAGCAGCTCCACCTGGATGTTCAGGTGGGGGCTATGGCAAGGAGCACATTTTGGCAATTGCATCTGGTGCGGCAGCTTCGGATGTACATCTCGGACTCCAACCTTGCCACTATCATCCATTCTTTCATCACCTCAAGACTGGACTACTGCAACACTTTCTTCGTAGGGTTATCCTTGGTGACAATTCGGAGGCTGTAGCTAGTGCAGAACGCAGTTGCTCGTCTCCTTACAGGGACAAGACGCTGTGAGCACATTACACCAGTGTTCCGTTCACTGCACTGGCTGCCTATAGTCTTCTGGGCCCGATTCAAGGTGTTGGTTCTTACCTATAAAGCCCTATACAGCTTAGGCTCTACTTATCTGCGGGACTGCCTCACCCACTGGATTGTGAATCAACCCGTGCAGTCAGCTGGGAGTGCCCTTCTCAAAGTTCCTCAAGTCTCTCGGGTGGCAACTATGAGGTGTTCTCAGTGGCCACACCAAAGCTGTGGAACTCCCACCCAGTGGAGGTCTGTCTGGCCCAGGACCTTCCCTCTTTTCGATGGCAAGACCTGGCTGTTCCACCAGGCTTTTGGTGGGGGAGATGGGTGGGGGCCCAGGGAAGGCTATCCCATCGTGCTATCACAGAGGCAGCAGCTGGTGTGGAACACACCCTCCTCAGCAGGATTTGGGTGACTGGACGACATTGATATAGAGGTGAGTGTGGGACCTGTTTGGAGCACCCCCTTGCCAGGCCCCACAGGGGGTCCCTGGTCCCCAAGGGGAGAGGGAAGGTTACCAGTTGAACCACCAACTTCCCTGGCGAGAAGCGGAGGGGGGGCTAGAAAGGAGTTCTGACCAGGGAGCTGCAGGGAGAAAAGGATAGAAGCTAGAGAATTGAAGGAGGGTGAAGAGTGGGAAGCAAGGTCAAGGTATTGTGGATCTTGTCTTTGAAGAAGGATGCAAGATCCTATGGGGGGGGGGGGGGGAGATGCTAGAAATAACAGGACCACCTGAAAGCATTTAAACCTGGTTTGTTACATCTTGTTGAACAATCAAAAACCCACCACTTATACTGGCATGCTGTACTTCAGATCATCACTCCCACCAGGGATAAGGGGGCGGTCCTTTCAGTAATCATGCCATGAAAACAGCTGGATGTGTTCAACAAAACACAACAAACCAAATGGTTGACTATTCTACTGTTCCTGCATTTCAACTGTTAAATATCACATACCTTATGATCTTGATGACCAAGTTTAAATGTCAAACTAATTTCCTTACAGCGAAGTTGATTCCCCAATTTCTTTATGGGGCCCAAATATGGAGTGCAACCATGCTATATGAGCTTGAGTCGGAGCAAAAGAAAATCTTGCGATTAATACTTCAAGCTCCGAGATCTACACCTCTAGTGTTCCTTAGAGCCAAAGCGGGGTTCAGCCGTCTTGCCACCAAAGCCAAACTTGCTATTGTAAAGTACTGGCTCCGACTGAACCTGCTGGACTCGGGATCACTGGCAGCACAGGGGAAATCAACAGCTGTGGGCTCATGGATGTCTGCAATTAATGGGATTTTACACTCATTGGGGTTTCCTATGAGTTATCTGTTATCTTTCCCCTTTGAGAGGGCTTGGTCTGAAGCCAAAAGGCGGATTTATGATGTGGAGTTGGAGGAGGAACAGGAGTGTACACGGGCACAAAAGCTCTCTAACATTTACCCCCACTTTGTATCTCCCTATAAGGGAGCCTCGTATTTGTCAAACTGCAGAGTTGGGAATTATATATACGCCCTTACTTTGGCTAGGTTTAATGTATTCCCTTCAGCTGTAACAGAAGGTAGAATAAAGGGCATTCCAAGGAATGAGGTTTTGCCAACACTGTAAAAACCTGCAACGAGAATGTGTGGAAACAATGGCTCACATTCTACTCAAGTGTCCCTTTGTATCAGATCTGGAGGATATATATTGCTCAAATTTGTATCCAGGCGTTTTTGCACCTAAGGCTGGATGAATATTTGATTAACGATATAGATATGGAGACAACCCTGAAAGTTGCAAAATTTTTAACATTTGTGTTGAACCTTAAGGTGGGTAAAATTTGAATTCTGGCTAGGGTTGTGGGGGCATTTGGTTGGAGGGCACCAATAATTTTATATAAATGGATTTTGGAAATTATTATAGCACTGGTCTCCTATTGGAAGATTATGTTGTTATTAGCTTTTATACCTTTGGAAAGTAATGGAAGGGGTGTATTTATTTTGTGACAGTATAAGCTTTATAGTATGTATGTGGATGGAGGGATTTGTTGTGTTTCAAGTATAAGTGATAAAGAGCCTTAATAGGTCAGAGTGTTTATTGGGCTTATCTAACAGCGAAAGCTGGTTTGAATATTATGATTGTTGAATATTTGGGGCTAACCCATTTGTACATGGAAGTATTGGCTCTAGTATATATGTTGTGTTGTGTTCTGTTATTGGATATACTTTTTGTTTGTATTTTGTAATGGCCCATGGCTACACAAACAAATAAATTTATTATTATTATTAATTTCCTTACAGATACCTGTTTACCTGTATATGGTTTGGTCATGTATGTACCTGTTTATGCTAACTAAGACACATATGTATTTATTTATTTTTGTGGGGGGGGAGGGAGTGTTTTTCATAACTATTTCAAGAAAATTCTATCAACGTCCCTAAAAGTAACATGGAAGCTGAATATAGAATGTACTATTTGGAATTGCAATAAAAAGTGGTGTCAAGTGGTGTAATCCTCAGTAATTTCATTCCAGTAAGTGCACCAAGCAGCCTCTAGATGGCACACGGATGGCGCGTGGTTAACAAGTTGGACCGTATCCGATCAGCCCCGAGCTCCCCATTGCGCGCAGCCGGAGTCAAGCCGGCCACATCCACTGCCCTTAAGGAGCACCCGATTATTTTCCGTGCCCGAGCTACAGCACAGCCCCTTCCCACGTTTATAGAAATGAAACCAGCAGCGCAGCGCAGCGCGGCTCCCCGCGTTTAAAGGCTCAGTTCCTGCAGGGAATCCGCGTGGGTAGCTAGCGCGGCCGTGCAGCATCGGGGAGGAAACACGCCAGAAGCGCTAAGTGCTCGCGCAGGGAATCCATCCCGGAGCGGGGCGGGCCTGACTGGAGTCCCTCCCGCAGCGGGGCACGGATCGCGCACCGCCTAGCACGCTTGCTTGGCTTGGGGGAGGCGGCGAGGAAGGTGCATCCCGGGCAAAGCATGCGTGGGGGCAAGAAACTTGGCACCGGGTATTACGCGCCTCGCACTGGGGGACCTGAACCCGACCGACTCCCACCCTCCGCCACATACAGTTCAGTCTGCCGTAAAGCGCGACTTGTCGCGGCGCCGGAAGATACGTCACGGTTTACGACTGCGTCTGCCCCTGAGGAACGGCCTGGGCACCCCCGCTCTCTCTTTTTCGGCTGCTCTTGCTAGCGGAAGGTAAGTGGCCGGCGCGGCTCCTCATCATCTCTCCTCGCCCCCAGTCCAGCTCTCTTCCCGGTCATTTTTGCACCCCGCTCACTCCATGTCTTTTGCCGTCTCTGGTGCAGGAGGCGCGATGCCGGCCAAGGGGCCCCTCCAGAGCGTCCAGGTTTTCGGAAGAAAGGTAAGAAAACTAGTAGGCGCCGCTCCGGGAACGGGCCGCGCCGCGTGCGCTCCCGCCCGCATCCCCAGTGGGAAGCAAACCACTCCATCCCTCAGACCCCCCCCCCGCCGTGCTAGAGCGACGCGGATTCCTTCACCCTACTCCTCGAGCCCCAGTGAGGGCCTGGCGCCTTGTTCGTGACTAGAGTCCGATCTAGCTTGAGCCTCGGGCGGCCCAGATTTGTGTGTTGTGGGGCTGGGGGAGGAATCGGCTTCCTAAAGCACATGGGAGGCTTAGGCTACCCCTTACTCTGTGTAGCTTGCAAAGTGTCTAGGTCGCTGTGCAATCGACAGCAGTAAAATATATATGCTCCTGCGTGTTTGATCTTCCAGAAAACGGCCACTGCTGTTGCCCATTGCAAAAGAGGAAATGGTCTCATTAAAGTGAATGGAAGACCCCTGGAAATGATTGAGCCCAGAACTCTCCAGTACAAAGTGAGTGCTTTCTTCTAAAAGTGTTTATAGGCAGGATGAATTCCTGATGATCCATCTGCTGTTGGTTGTTAACCTTGAGGCTGTAGGAGCAACTTCAGTATTTGTGCCAGCTATATAGAAGGAACTGCTAATTCCAAGTAGTAGTGCAGTTGACATGTACTGTGCATAAATACTGGCTTTACGTGCCGAGCTTGAAGTGCAGACCCTGTTCGTATACTGCACAAATTAGGGGTTAAAATTTTTTTTTAAAAAAAGTTCTCAAGCTAACTTTACTTTCCTGTGTGTGTGATCTCTAAATGGTGATGTATACACACTTCTTAGAGATGTGTGGATGGTTATTATATAACAGTAAAGTATAAACAAATGTCATTTGTTGACATCTGGAGGTACAGTGACTATACATAAAAATAAATTTCATTTTGAATCTGATTAATTCAAATTGTCATCTTGCTAACTAGGTATCGTACAACCTTGTTTATATTGGATACTTGTAAGTACCACACAAACTTAAACTGACAAATCAACAAAAGTTATTGCAAAAGTAAACTGAGAAAGTAAGCATTTTTCTTTCATCCAGTCTTTCCATTTCAACCTATCTTTGCTTCTACTTAAAAGTTGTAGTAGAAGGAAAGTTCAGCAATTGAACGATACCGTCACAAATGGGCAATGATGATTTTTCTCTGTTGTAAGCAGCTATGTTAATAGGATTCAGCGCCATAGCTCTGACTTCATAATGTTTGAATGGTGTTTTTTACCAAAAAAAATATGACTTGGTGCGTTCCAAAACCACAGTTTCAGTAGCAAACATCGTAACTTCATAATTAGAACTGTGCTTCTGCTTTCATCATGACTTTGTTCTGATAAAATATGTTCTTTCTTAGTTGCTTGAACCAGTTCTCCTCTTGGGCAAGGAACGCTTTGCTGGAGTTGACATCCGAGTTCGTGTTAAGGGTGGTGGCCATGTGGCACAAATCTATGGTAGGACATTTGCACAAAATCCTCCAAAATTGACTTGGCCTGGTATATGGTGACAAGATGGTTCAATGAATAGTAATAATTTCAGGAATTAATTCCTTCCTTGTGGGGCTTACAGTCTAAGATGGCCAAGGAAGGGGAATTGAGGGAGAGGGGGCCATAGGGAGAGCTGGGGCTGCATTCATGAAGTTGAGAAGTCTCAGGTCTGTATGCTTAGCTTAGTTAAAAGGGAGAATGGGATCCTGAATGATAGGGCAGTGAGAAGTCTTGGGGGACAGTGGATGAGGAGCTAGGGAAAGCCTGATGGAAGAGAGAGCGTTTTAAAGTGGGATTTAGGAGGGCATTCACTTGCCAATTAATATTTCTACCTAAATAATATCTCCAAATACTTTACATAAACCTTATTTGATGTTGATAAATTTGTCTTTTCCTCAACAGCAATTCGTCAGTCTATTTCCAAAGCATTGGTGGCTTACTACCAGAAATGTAAGTTAACTGCATTGTTTTGTGTTCTGCTAGCTTTTTTGTGTGCGTGTGTTCAACTTCTAAAAAGCACCTGTAAGTCTAATGCACAGATGAAGCTTCCTAAAGAACTTTGGATACAACTTGATCTTTCTTTCAGATGTTGATGAAGCTTCCAAGAAGGAAATCAAGGACATCCTAATCCAGTATGATAGGACCCTGCTGGTTGCAGATCCTCGTCGTTGCGAGTCCAAGAAGTTTGGTGGACCTGGTGCCCGTGCACGCTACCAGAAGTCTTATCGTTAAACTTCTGTACATTTTTATCTTTCAATAAACATGAGTGAAAATTGATTAATGCTTCAATCCAGTCACTGCCTTTATATATGCTTTCAGTGAATTTCTAATAGGCACAGGGCTGTTCTTGCAACCTCCTTCTTAGTCTTCCCCATTCTTATCTTGATGCTCTTATTTCTGTTCACACTTTGCTGCTAAGGTCATCTACCTTACCTTTTGCTTTGATCATGTTCATGCCCTCTTCTTTCCCCTTCCACTGGCTCCCTCTCCCCTTTTGCATCCAGCACAAACTCGTCTTCACCTTGTGCTTCAGTGTCTTTCTGCTCTCATTCTCCACTACTTTCCCACCTTGGAACTTCACTTCTCTGCCACCTTCCATCAGACGCGCTAAGGAGTCATTGCCCCTTCTCCCATGCTGCCTTCTATGGAGACAATCCAGTGGCCCGAGTACATAGTGCATGGGTAGAATGCAGGTGTGCGCGTGTGGCAAAGGTGCAACCCAGGCTGACCTGAGCCCACACACCCCACGGCCTGGGGGATGGAGCAGGCATGGCCCCTGAGGCGTGGGGCATCAGGCTGACCCGGGTTGTGCCTTTGCTGTGCACTGCCCTCATGCTTTCCTGCAGCACGCACATTCTTATGCAAGCACACAGCGGTTGGTGCACACAGGCTACTGAATTTGCCACCTGAGTCTGGAACGCTTCCCTCCAATGCATACTCCTTCCCTAAAAACTCACCTCTTTCATCAGACATTCCCTAACGCCTCATTGCTCTTTTATGCTGTCATCCACCAGGAACCCACTCCCACCTTGTAACAAAGCTAAGCATGTGCCCTTTCAACTTCTCAGTTTAATGTGCCCCTCCCCTTGTCATTGTAGATTATAAGCCCCTTGTGGCAGTAGGACCCTGTCTACAATCATGATGAACGCTTTTACTCCCTAGCAAGCGCTTGACTGAATCATTAAAGCTAGCAGCATTGGTTCTGTCCTTTAAACGTTTAATCGGAAAAGGATGACTGAGTGTGCTTGCTGCGTTGGTTCCAAATACAAGTGAGAGACAAAGTAGTTGACTACAAATGGGCATGGTTCCTCAGACTTTTTTCTTGGCCTGTAAAAGTCAAATACCTTGACTTGAGTGCAAATGTTGGTAGTACTACAAGAGCAGTCACTCACCATGCATTCACCTCTGAAAAGCATGTATAAAAACCGTGACTACTTCCTGTGTTGATACTTGGAAAAAAATGTAATATTACCCATGAACTACAGCAGGGGTGGTGTGAACTTAAGACGTGGGGGACAAGTGTGTCCCGTGGCAACTTGGTACTTTTCAGTTCTTTGATCTAGTTCCTACCCTTAAGTGAGCTGAGGGCATGCACGCAAGGACAGGAGACAGATCAATGATCTGGACCCATTTTTCTTGTATGTGCCTCTTATACCCTCCCCCATCCCAACTTGTAGGTTGATCTCAGGGCTTGTATTAATTTTTGAAGTGGCCTCAGTAAGGGAAAAGGTCCACCGCCCCCATCTACAGCATACTGGGGTGGGGGCAAAATTCCTTTATTGCGTTTACCACAATGAGGCCAAAAAACTGCATGTTTGCAGTTTGCCCATTTCTGGCATATGCACGTTTAAGGTGTGGTAGTAAACTTGTGCCTACATACAACAAAATAGTTTTTAATTCTCTCAAAGCCATATTTATCTCCATTGGTTACATTTGGGATCAACGTAACAACCATACTCTAGATTTCAGTACAGAGGATATACGAGATAGAAATGATAGGATCAAAAAACCTTTGGTTTGAGGAGTTAAGGCTCTTACAAACTCAACTATGTTCCCCAAAGCATGGAAATTATAGTAAGGCTCCCACCTTGTGTGTCGTGTAAGCAGTAAAGATGTACAGTCTCGCATATTGTTCGCTTGCAACTTAGGCTCTTTGCAACTATACTTGATCTTTCAACTGCCATCTTTTTTTTCTGCAGCTTGGGGGCAACACTGAAGCTGGTAGCAAGCCTTTCCCAATATTATGGACTTGAGCCGTCTCCACATGAGCCCATACATACAGTTCCCCTTCATGCCTAACTGCTTCCAAGGCTTGTCTCTGAATACACATCCATCGCTCAGCTTTTCCCCCTGATGTACACCCCCAAGCAGCTGGGTGCTCACTCCCTATAAACACTGCTCCCCACCCATGGCTGGCTCTGAGCCTTGTCTCCCCGCCCCCCCTCCCCCCCCATATAAAGCCACCCTGAGCTGCTTGCAGGAGGGGTGGGGTATAAATATATTAAATAAAATAAAATAAATCCTCCATTTCCATTACCCGTATACACACTGCTCCCGACCGCTAGCTGCCCCCAATCTTGTCTCCCAGTACACATCCCCATCCCATATACATCCCCCTAATACTTGGATGTCCTGTTGTCCCGAACCCAACTGAAAGCGCACATAAAAAAAATACATACTTTGCCCCCATCCTTGGCTGTCCCCCAGACCTTGTCCCTGAATACATATCACTCCTCTCTTACCCTTCCCTGCCCCTATGTAAACCTCCTCCAGCCTTCTCTTTGAATATAATTTTAACTTGCTTGCAGAGACAGTTGGCTTACTAAATGGATTCGTGTTCCTATGATGTTGCTGATGTCAGCTCTCAGAAAAATCTGATTTTTAATTAATGTACATTTGCAAGGATCCAAGTTAAATTTTAAGTTTCTATTACGTCCAAGTAAAATATGTTATAATTACTGGTCGATTTTTGAGAAGTTGGTACACGCTTAACTGGAGCCACGTGTTAAGCTTACATTTTTAATTAATTACAGAATTCTAAAGGTAAGCCTCACAGAAAAGTGCCCTATCCTTGCATACTTATTCTTACAGATCAGGGGCTACATCTCCAAGAGGAGTCAGTCGAGTAACGATCTCATCTGAACTACTTTGCCTCCATCTATATCTGTTTTGTCCTCTCGCATTTTGTGAGGGTCCCCTCCTCTACTGGACCTAAGCTAAGCATGTGCACCTGCAACTTCTGGGACTTTCCCTGGATTTTTTTGGGACTCTTGAAAAAGCCCCCGCCCCCCAATCAACCTGCTCTTAAATTTCATGGGAGTGGGGGTATGCTGGCGGCTACCTCAGGCCTAGAGCAGACCTGAAACTCCACTGATGTATCCCTATCTCCCTCTGTTTTGTATAGATAGGGATGCTATGTTGACTAGCTTGAGAATTTTCTGTGGCTGCTTTTTCTGATGAGAGACAGCTGGTAAAAAGCAGTAAATGGTGGTAGTAGCCAGAAGAAGGTGTATTTTTGCATCATTATTTAGACAAGTTGAAGAATACTATATACAAATAAATATATTGGTGCCAGTTTCCTATAAGGTGCCCACCCCTGCTGCCAACTTCACCAGGCTTCTCCCAGCAATAACTGCAGCATTCAGCTGTTCAGGTGGCCACTGCTGTTTTCAGCAGTTCTAGGACAAGGGGCAGGCACAGAAGCAAGTGTGTTTTGCCACCTTCAATCTCTTCAATTTCAGTACTTTTCCTGAAAAAGTTCTAGCCTTGAAGAGTGAGATTTTTCTACAGATCACCATGGAGGAATGCTCACCTGAACAAGCAACTGTACAGAAGGATGAGTTCTGTGAATATTGCACTTTTTCCTTTCACTCAATGTCCTGCTTCTCAAGGTACGTAACTAGGAGCTGTCACTTCATTTTATAAATAAGCCAACGGAGCAGTGACATGATGCTCTGTTCAAGCATAAAGCCCAGAATTTTTAACATGGGTGTCCCAAAGCTTAGCTACTAGGGATGGGGATTTGTAATGAATTACGGATTTGGATCCATGACGGATTTGGATCTGTAACTGGATTTAATTACGGATTACAGATTCAGATTTTTCCTGTTGAAGTCGATGGGAAATTTGTCCATTGAAGTCGATGGGAAACTGATCTGTATTCCTGAATCCCATCCCTAGTCCCGGGCCAGTAGGTCCGACATCCCCACCCTTATTTCCTGAGGCCCTAGAGGTACTTACTAGCCTCAGAGGACTTGATTGAAGCATTGCTGCTGTTGTGGAGGCTCCGGCAGGTGGGCGCACTCATGGAGGTATGCTCCCTGCTCTGGATTGTGTATGTGCAAAATGGCCACGGGGGCTGATTTATGCATGCACAGAATGGCTGCTGCCCTTAACTAAAATCGAGGTGATGTCATTTTTGCCGCTGCCTTTTTGCAAAACGGCCCTGGCAGCCATTGTGCATGCACAAAAAGGAGCAGGGTGGACACAGCGGTGAGGGAGGCTACCAATGTCCCCGCAGCAGCAGTAGTACTTTATAAACAAGCCCTCCGAGGCTGGTAAGTACCACTCCAGGGGCCTGGGGGATGGGGTTGAAATGAAATTCAGATCCATAAGTACGGATCTGTGAGGTATACAGATTAATCTTGCCAATTAATCTGGAATGCCCATCCGTATTCGCTACCCAGCCATGTTAATGGTGTTGTGCTATCCTGACAGCTGTTTATCATACCGGCTAATAGTCTAAATCCTCCATCGGCAACTCTAGACACCCTACCACTCTTAACTACCACCAGTGTTCTCTGTTTCCCCTAGTCTTCCCCACCTATCATATTGTGTAGCTTCATGCCTATCCCCTGTCATTATTTGAGGCAGCACACAGGGACAGACTAAGGAGCTTTAGGAATGGCAGTCAGGGTCTCTGGATTTGAGGGCCTTGA
Organism: Sphenodon punctatus; assembly: GCA_003113815.1. Classification (NCBI taxonomy): domain Eukaryota; kingdom Metazoa; phylum Chordata; class Lepidosauria; order Sphenodontia; family Sphenodontidae; genus Sphenodon; species Sphenodon punctatus. Next base: position 2,010,569 of record QEPC01014254.1, on the reverse strand, counting down.
AAGATGAATTGTTGGTATTCTAAATGATGATCTAAATTCCAGATTCCTTTATGGGGTTTGGAATTGGGACAGCTGACTTCACCCCATTATTACTACACTGCTACCCAGCGGCAGCGGCACTCTCATGTCCACTCACTGCATGCTGCTGCTGGGAAGGAACTGTATATATCGGGGTTGGGGAACCTTTTCTGTCCCGGGGACCACACTGAAAATTAGTACAAGCTTCGAGGGACACACACAGGGTGGGGGTGCTTAACAGGAGCATTCAAGAAAAGGAAGGCCCAGATCATGGATCTGTGCTGTGGATTTGTCTCCTACCCTTGTGTGCATGTCCTCTCTGCCCCATTACCCTGAGCTCAGTTTTTCCATGCTTTGGGGTAGAGACTGGATCCAGGGACCAGTTCCAGGCATTGGGAAGGGGCCACAAAAAAACTTGCTGATGGCCACATTTCCTCACCCCTGGTATATATGAACAGGCCCCCATCAAATTGAATCCAGCTGTGGTAGAGTGTTAATTATAGTGAAGCTTGTATGCAAATTTGTTTAGTAATGTAAAGTGACACTTGGAGTTGCACTAAATGCAGTGGTTCTGTTCTATAGTATAACCTATACAATAGACTCTACCAGCAGTGGAGGACGAGCTAGGACTGGCAATAATACAGCTGTAGTCTGGATTGGAACTACTGTTTGGGATTTAACCGCAACAAGAGTAGCTTGAAAGAAGCAGCAGCAGAGTAACAATTGTGAGCCACTGCACAATTAGGGCCCTGGCCTAGTCTGTCTATCACCCACTGGACGTGACAGCTGTGTATGTGCAAGGGGTTTTGAAAAGGCCTCATTTATTTTTAATTTAAAATTTATTACCCCACCCCTCCTACCTGGGGCAGCTTACAATATAAAAGTAGTAGCAGCAGTTGAAACAGATCCATGAGTACGAGCCCAATGCATCCTTAAGAACTGAAGGATGCATTGGGCTCGCACTCATGCAATAGTTTGGTGTGCTCGGAGACCAACTTGGTCTCTCTCTAGCAGGGAACCTAGCGCAGCTACAGCAGTTGCATGAGGCTCAGGTAGGAAAGATTCACTAACATGGTTCTGACCTGATGTAGTTCACACGTGATGAATGAACAAAAGGGCTGGCCTAATGCAGGGTGAATCGGGGCCATGATCTGGGCCCCACAGTCAGAGAGGGTCCTGCTGGGAGAGCAGTTCTGGTTGTCTCATTTAGCACTTCTGATGCTCCTGAATGGGCTATTTCTGTGGGTCCTCTCCCTGCCCAGGATTCTCAGCATCTGGAGTGGCGGCTGCTTGTGTAGCCCTCCCCACATTTTCACTAAATCACAGATCCCTGAATTCTCCCTGACAGATTTTGTGTGCGTGTGTGTGAAAGGGGGAGAGTGTGCATGTGTGAAAACATGATGCTTGATTTTTGCAAGCAAACACCAGACTTCCAATTGTTACAGGGGTGAGGCTATGGAAAGTGGGCCCCCACATTTTATTTTTGCCTTGGGGCCCGCAAATTCGAAGACCAGCTCTGATGGAACAGCTACCCTCTCCATGAGCAACCTTGGGTACCACTAGTTGTAGCAGCAGAGCTCATTTTGGGAAGTGGATCAGAGAGAGACATTTTTTTTTATAAGGAGGGGTTTGGGGAGAGTTTGGACTTTATGACTAGGCCAAGGTATAGGTTGGAGTGGATTAAAAAACTATGATGAGGGAATTGTGGCATCTTGCCTTCAGAAAGAGAGAGTTAAACATGGTGAAAAAGAGTTCTGATGTTTTGAGCTAGAAGATTGTTGCAGGCAGTGAGCAGCTTGAACATTCATTGACAGCTTGTGGTCAATTTCTAAAAAGTTGAAAATTTAAGTTTAAAAGTAGTTTAAAGTAGAACATCTGACCTTGATTCCCATTACAAATTTTGATGATTTTACAATCGCATATCATCAGCATCATCGATCTTTTAAGAAAAATTATTTTTCCAGTTGCTGTATGAAAGACTTAACCTCATCAGAGAAAACTAACTTGGGGTAAAAACTGGCAGCTCCCTGGAGTGGGGTGGGAAACTGGCCATCACTTTCCAGGTCAGAGAAGAACAATGACCAAACATGCCCACAGCTGGGGAGCTGGCATGCCCCGGGTCGGGTGGGGCCACAAGAGATGTGTGGGCGGTCATCCCCCCACCCCCCGAGTCGCTGAGACTTATTCTGGGCCAGCTGCCTACCCAGCCAGGGGCAGTCAAGGACCAACATCTGGCAGCTGGGGAACAGACTACGGGTAGTTCCCCAGCCTCGGTGGGCCATAGCAGGCCTGCGTCACATCTGTTTTCACCCAATGTTTCATTCCTCATTGTGTTTACTACAGAATACGGTGGGACTAGTCTGGAGTAAATGTCTTGAGGACTGTAAGTTTATTTTTCAGTAAATATAAGCTAAAGAGATGGGGAACTAGTATCTAATCCCTCTTTGTGTGTTTATATGTACCATCACTGTATTCTGAGGTATTGTTTCTAACAAGCTGTACTTATTTCTAATAGTAGATTCTTATTTCTAATAGTAGATTCTTATTTCTAATAGTAGATTCTGTAAACACCAAAACAGAACAAATTTTAAAAATCTGAATGGCTCCATAAACTTACATTTTATAATGTAGTATAACTAAAAGTAATATTTTATTAATTTATGACACACATTGGGTGTTGACAAACATGACGCTGGCCCAGCACTGATTTCTGCACATCTGTTCCGGGCTGGCCAGATCTGGAGCTGGCGGCCAGGCTGGAAATGTGTGGCCGGACTGTGGGCTCGGTTCTTTCCAGCCCAGCTGCCAACCAACCACAAGCCACCGAGGCAGGCCAGAGCTGGGCAAACTGGGAGGGAGTGTCTGTTTTCAGTTTAGGCTAGATTAGATCGTGTCTCTTTTTTGATGACAATTATTTTCAAAATAATCTAAAAACCTGAAAGCCAAAATACAGCACCAGGCACATTGGTGGTTCTATGTTGTTGTTAATAATAAATATCATTTATTATTTAATCAATTTATCTGAGCTTCTGTTTGAGATTTAAAAGATAAATATGAATTAAACTCAAACATATACATATTTCTAGCCAATGTAGTTGTGTGTCATTATCAATAGAACATGAAAGGAAAGAAATACCTGTGTTCACTAGGTACTTAAAATACTTAACTGTCGTTTGATACAAATTAGTAGCTCCGATTTGAAATGAATTAACATACTAGTTAGTAAAATAAACTAATTATGCTTCAGACAAGAACACAATTAATTGTAAGTTTGAACCCTCATATTGTGGATATCATAAACAAAAGGCAGCTATTTTAATTAGTGCAAGTTTCAGAACAGATAAATGAGAAATGACGACTATTTGAAAAATCTCTCAAAGCAACATGACATGGCAAAATTTCTTTCTATGTCACTCTCCGCAAGTGTTATAAAGGGTTGATTCACTCCAACTGCAGGTCTAGTGTAACTAATACAGACTCGGGTAAGGAGTTACCATGCATTGCTAATGAGAGAAGCCCAGCCAAAAAAACTGTTTGCGACATCTCCATAGCTCCAAACGCTGTGTTGCAAAGAAGCTTGATATTTCCTTTATTTTTCTAACTCTGTTATCTGACAGTTACATTTATAAAAGATTTAAACACACTTCAGACGCACTTCAAAAACATATCCCTCTAAGATGGCATCATAGGTAAGGCCACCAGTTTGGACACATCTAATACAATATTAAGAAGCTATACTGAAATGAACATTGTGGAAAAATTCAATTTAATGATACCCTGGAGCATATTCTTGGTTCATTCACTGCTGTTCTCCTTGCAAGGTAAGAGCTGCTGCTTGCTTTTTATGCTAAGAATATTTTATAAAATCTCTGACCGCTTCAGAGAAGCTGTTGTTACTTGTTTAAAAGTAAATATTTCTTAATGCCAGAGAATTTATAAAATATGTTTATATATTTTCTGACAGCTTTTGAATTTGGTTGTGACTGATATTTTTTGAAAAAAATCATGGTACAATCCTTTGCCATTAACTGGGAGCTTCAATGAGTTCAGGATTGCAGCAACTGACTAATTAATTTTAGTTGTGATCCAAAATTAGTAGGCAACAAATTTTGCTTGGCATATGTTCCTTTCATTATTCTTGGGTAAAAGATGTGGACCCAATTAAGAAGAGGATATGGGATTGCTGAAGACCGATTCTGTGCCTGCAACTTTTTTTTACAGCTCTAGAATAAACATTTGTCATACTGATTATAGAAAATCTACCAGCTGTTGCACAGCTGTCATCAATAATGGATATGATTCCCTAAACTAAAGCAGGGGTTTTAAAGTGTTCTGACTGATATAGATATTTTTAAAAGGCAGATCTGCATGAAATGTACAGGGAGATGTAAGTGGATGGAAATTAAGTTTTACAACTGATGTTTTCGGAGAAGTATTAAAAACCTGATCCTGGGAGGTGCTTTGAACCTCTCTTTTTTGATTAGTTATAGGCTTGAAGATGGGTGCTGGGTGGGGGTGGGTTAGGATGGTAGGGGCTTTGATTATTCCCCCCAGTTTTAGTCTAATTTTAGCTTGCGGTGTATTTTAAAAATCTATTTAGCCACCTTGAGCTGCTGTGGGCAGAAGAGGCAGGATATAAATATTTTAATAAATAAATAAAACACAGAGAGAGTTAATTACACTCCATTCCCATCGATGATGGACGCAAATGGTGCTCAGCCCCTCAGAGCATTGAACTTTGAAAAAGATGGTCATCAATTTTCCAGAATATATATTTTTCTTAATTGGTGGTAGGGAATATTTTCATTACAGTCTGTTTGGGTAATAGAAGGCTCTTTTCTAAAGAACAAAACAGCTATGTTTTAAATATTTGTTTGGTAGACATTTGTCTGCATGCAAAATATACAGATGGGGGGAAAATGCTTAATTCCATCACTTTTTATCTGGCAGGGTTTTACTGTGAGTCATCTCTTTTCAAAAGAACACCAAGGTGAGTTTGTTTTAATGATTTCCAGAATTCAAGTGACCAGAAGGCTACTGATAGGAAGTAATACTTTTTTTGAAGTGAAAACATACCTTTTCACTAATCACAAAAGGTAATATATTCCTGGATGTTCAGATGATAATGATGGGATGAATAAGTTATGTGTCTGTTGTACTCAAGTCTGAAACATGCATGTTAAACAATAAAAAAGACATGAAATTATAAGAGATTGAAACATAGGCCACTTGCACACAAGATGGGGGTGGGGGTGGGGTTGGACTGTTGCGAGCTGAAATTGCGGCAGGGTGATTGCAGGAAGCTCTGCTTGTGTGTGTTTGGGTTAACATCATCAGTCCATTTCTGCTGTGATTTCATTCATGGGAGACAGGGCTCAAAATCCAGTTCCCCACCACCACCCTCCGTGTCGTGTGCAAGCAGCGAGAGGAAGTGCAAATACAATATCTTTTATTATTTCTCAGTCTTTTCAAATCAGGCATAGATATCTGTTAAAAACAAAAACACTCCCAAAAAGGGTGTTTTCATGATCTTATTGAACTTTGTCATTAATATCGGTGATAGCAGAACTGTGTCCCAGAGCTGTGCATCTAGTGGCCTCAAGTGAGTGCACAACATGTATGTATTAACATATTTGAGTCTTAAATAGAAGGAAATATATTTCTGTGAAGTACAGCAAATTATTTCCTAGCAACTAATTGAATTAAATTAGTGAACACATTTGAATTGTTTACTACTGGAAGCTAATTTCCCACTTTTAGAAACACAACAATGCCACATACAAATAAATAACACTGATGTTCCTCATGACTCTTTGGCCTCCTTTGCCAGACATCTAAGAAATCAATTTTTTAAATGATATAATACTGCTATTTTGTTCTTCTCTCCTACCTCCTCAAACACTATTTACCTCTCCAAACAACCAGAGCAGAGATCTGAGTTCTCTTGCATTTTGTAAAATGAGACTATGAAAAAAAGTCACCTTTTTAAATGTTAACCCAAGAAAGACCTCTTTGATAAAAGTGATGGAAATCAGAGAGAAACACATCTCCCTTGGGAACTGCTTATTCAGGTTGCTCGGGAACCTTTGATTGTACAAGATCTTTTTTGTTTTCTTCCAGAAATGAGTTTAATGCAACTCGACAGAAAAGAGATCTCCTAGCAGCAGAGGTAGGTTTATACCAGGGAGAGAGAGATGGGGGTGGGTGGGGGGACCCCTCCTTTCTGCAGTCAGGCTTTTCTGTTGCTACAATGAAGTCTTTGTAAAGTAGAATGGAAATCGTAATAGCAAGATAGGGATGAGGAGAAGAAGCTTTTCCATACCTGCTTTCCTACCGATTTCCAGCTTAAAGCACAGTCCATTCATTCATTCTTAGAAAAATGTTCCTTGAATTAATCACTCCAACAAACTAAGTAATACCCATCATGAAAAAAAGGTCTTTCGCTGTCAAATCTTTTGTGAGAGGAAATAAAAAGACCCAGCAACTTAGTACTGACTGATGAAAAGCACAATAATGAAATATCAGAAGAACAATCTTGTAAATGTAGGTGTTATTGTGACATCTTCTTCTGGGCTATGCAGCAGGTTCCCAGGACAGAGTCAATTTTTCCAGTTCCCTTGCTTCATTGAAGTTGAGATATTTTAGACGGAGAAGGGAAAGAGGAGATCTCACAATTTTCACTCCTTTGGGATGAAACGGGGATGGATTTTAAGGTGCATTTAATGTCTCTTACATTTCTGAACTGAAAGACCTTGCAGCTTTAGTGAGATATATATAATCCAACTAGGTGAAACTGTCACCATCTGACAGTCCTTAGAGGAGTAGCTCATTCACTGACCCTGGGAATAAAAAGTATTGTAGGAAGCTAGACAAAATATTGCTTGCCTGGCAGTTCTTGATTAGTACCTCAGTGAACTACACCACTTTGCCTTTTTTGGGTGATAACTTTGCATGCTGTGGAGGAATTGTTATGTTCTCTTCTAGTGGTAGCTGCTTTTTGGTTGTGGAAAAGTGATTTTCTTCTATATATATTTTAAACCTTTCCCTTGTATCTTTACAAAGTGCTTCAGAATTCTCTCAAATTTCCATAAAAGCTCTATGGAAATGCTATTCGTTGAAGAAACTCTCCAATTTTTGTTTTGAACTTGATTATTATTGCATTAGCTAGCCCTTTTGTGCAATATTACTACTCTGTGAAAAGAAAACGGACACAATGCTAACACCACTTTAACATTTCCTATGCATGTTGCAGGGCCACATAGGGCACCAATGCAGCTCTGAAACATGCATAAGAAATGTTAAAAAGGTGTCAAAGTGGTGTTAGTGTTATGTGTTAGTCTGTTTTCACTGTTTCTCTCTTTGTGTTTCTCTTATAGACTCTGGCAGTTTCTCCTGGGCCTCGCATTCATGGGGCTGAGCCTGTCACCCATGGCCAAAGTCCTTTAGGAGGTCAGTACCTTGCCACTAGCTTGCTGCTTAGTTACAGAGTTCAGTAAAATGCCCTGTTCCTGTCAAGTGTCCCATTTTACCAGTGACTGCATAAATTCAAATGCTATCTGATAGCTCTTAAAAAACACAGAGTTGTTAACATTTCCTCATAAAACTTGTACCTCTCTGAAGTGATAACGTATGGTCCTATGCATGTATATTTCTACAGAGCACTTGCTGAATTATCATGTGCAAAGCAGAAATAACAGTATAACTGCATTTTTTTTTAGCAGAGGGGATGATTGTTTATTTATGTAAAGTTTAGTTGAGTTCATAATCCCAATGTAACTTCTTAATAAGGAACAAATGAACAGTCTGTGCTGAACTCAGTGAGTGAGTGTAATTGGTTGTTTGTATATTTCTGGTGCAGGACAACTGGAACTTGGGCTCCTTACATGGGAACGTGACCTTTTCATTAGTGGGAGGAGGCTGACCCTTGCTCTATGACTCACTTAAGATTTGTAAACCTATCTTCACTCTGCCCAACACAAAGGAGGAAATAAACATTAAGATCCAAGATCCTTTTTGGTTAACATTTGAGCTAATCAAAGCTGGACTCTGTTTTAGTTAACAGTGGCAAGGCTACATCTAAATTGTTCAGCATGTTTATAAAATTCAGTGCTTACTAGAAGGCATCTTATTTTTACTGTTCAGGTTCTTGCCCTCAAGAATGCCTTAATGGAGCAGTCTGTACAGAGGCGGGGGTGTGTGACTGTGAGATGTTCCAGGCACATGGGGAAAGGTGCCAAATTGGTAAGTTTCAGTAACAGGCAGAACTGAATTTAAGATTAGGGTGAGATTTAGGAGATCATTTGTTAAAACAATACTTAGCCAGAGCACTTCTGCAATTGCCTTCCAATCAAGCTTTAATCCTGATAGGAGGCTGAGGAAGTATGTGTGTGTTCAAACTGCACTTCATGTTGGAATGGGGGATTATAGAATGGCATTAGGCATTTCTACATTTTATTAGTTAATACCTGCAAGGATATCTTATTCTCTACCACTGTGTAGCAGACCTTCTTTTGTTCACTTAACTGTCTCATATAAAATGTCCCTTCACTTCTACTAACAAAGGCCCACTGCCCAGCATGAAACCAGGATGTTGAAATATCCCCTTAAATATGCCAAATTCTGTCAGGGGCTGAGTATCAAAAGAAAGTTGGCATCAATAATGACAAGAGTTGTCTGTCCCTGCTCTCAATCTGTAGGCTGGGTTGCAGCATATCAACAGATAACAAAAACTCGATGGCCTTTTTAAAATGGGTGGCTGCGGGGGGGATGGGTGTGCGCATCGGTGCAGAGGCGGCGTGTAGGTGCACACGTACACAGACACACACCCATCTCCACCCACCTCCATGCATGGAGCAATCGCCGTTTTGGCCAATTGCTCTGTGTGTGGGAGATGGGTGGGTCGCAGGAGCGCGCAAACACGCTCCCCCACCTGCCGCAGTGGTTACACAGGCAACAGATGTGTGGGTCCATCTCGTGTAAAAGGGGACTATGTAGGAGGCAGACTGGTATAAATCAGTGCAGATCCACTGAAATTGGTGGAACAATTCTGATTTACATCAGCGGAGGGTCTGGCCCAGAATTGTCCTTAAATCTGAATCTAGACCTCAGTGATATTTCAATCTTGATCTTGTACTGTGTATCTTGACCTCAACTTAGTATAAATCCAAAAACCTTTTTGGCCCATCCCTGGTTATAATTTAAAAGTTTTCAAATGTTTATTGGCTAAATTTATCATTCAGGAAATTACATCATTCATCCTCTGATGATGTGATATATTACACTTGCATATACCCATGGCTGTTGTGCCAGTTTTTGTTGTTGTGCTGATTACAGACTATTATTATTTTACTCTCTCCAGTTCCTAATGCCGGCAAGGACCGAGATGGAATTTGCAAATCATGGGGGCAGTTTCACTTCGAAACGTTTGATGGAATATTTTATTACTTCCCAGGAAATTGTTCCTACATTTTTGCCAAAGACTGCAGTGCTCTGGAACCTCAGTATACTGTATGGGTAAGTGTGAATGTGTGTTGTAAAGCAAAATGTACACGAGTTGTCTTATAATCTGCTTTAGAAATAAATGTTTCTACTGAGATAGCAGGAGGAGGAAAAAGTTGATTTCTAGATTTATAAAATAAACTGATTGAAAGGTTCCAGGGCCACTTTTAGATGAGCACGCAGTGCGCTCGCGAGTGGTTTCCAAAATCCCGCGAGACGGGATCAGACGAGATGCTGTCATGCTCACGGGATGGGGAAGCGCATTCTTTTCAAGCCACGAATGACCTGCCTCGATCAGACTCCTGGTCAGTTTGCGGCTTGAAAAGAATGCGCTTCCCTGTCCAATGTTCGTGACTTGCGGCAGCGTCTCGTCTGATCCCGTCTCGCGGGATTTTGGAAACCATGCGCTCGTCTAAAAGCGGCCTAAGACAGGGTGAGGGTTGGATTAAAGGATGTGGATTAAATCATACTTTGAGGCTGCCAGTCCCACCCACCGCTCTACATAACATATGTACTGTGGTGCTTGTTATCTGTCTTTTCAAGCCTGAGGCTGTTTGTGAGGGTGAAAATCACTAGAGAAGATACAACTCTGTTGGCTAATGCTTGTTTTCAAATGATCCAGGTTTGCATTTGTCACCAGTACACTCCTTTAAATCTTCTTAGAGAAATCATTATCCCATGTTAAAGCTTCCCAGGATGACAAAACAAAACTGTCCACATTGTCCATCTTGCTACTGCTATTTTAATATCTGTGGTGTTGTCATCCTTTCTCCTGCAGAATACTACATTTTGGTATTGTCCACATTTATATGCAGCATTGCTCACTGACTTTACAAAGGGTCTCAGTCTGGCTTTGAAATTCCCTCCTTAGCAGATCCAACATACCAACATCATCAGCAAACTTTAGGATGTTGATTATGAACCTTTGCTGCAACTCCTTCAGCTGTTGCAATTCCATCCTTCAAATTCTCAAGGAAAACCAAGAAGTTGAGACCAATTGTAATTTTGGGGAGAATAAGATTAAAGTTTTGTGAAAACCACAAAAAAGTTTATTCAGAATGATATTGGTGTAGCTTTGGATTAATTTTTTTTATTTAATGGGGAGGTGGGGGTGCTAATCTGTTCCAACCCAGAGACGCTCTGTCCCTCCTCGCTCAGAAGTCCCCAATAATGCTGAAGTTATTTGAAAACTAAGATGAGATGACTGAAAATGTAAAAGAAGCTTATTATTGCAGAAAGGTTTTTTTCTGGAGTTTGCATGTTCCCTGTCTATTCCGTTTGCACCATCTCACCAGGGGGACACCATCCAGACAGATGTGCCCGGAAGACTTCAAGCTATAATCAATCAAGTTAAAGTTAGCCTGCTAGCCATCCCTCCCCCACATCCCTAGTTGTCTTCCTCCCACTGAACTCTACATGAAGCAGAGAGCCAGTGGGAATTATTTGTGGCTCAGAAATTGGGTAGAATATGGGCATTTATTCCCCACCCCTGTATTTAAAGTCATAGGGAATGCACTCCCCCATAATTACACCCATGTTAGTAACAATGGAACAGTACAATCAACAGCAAAAGTATAATATAAAGTAAGCTAATGGTGAACCAAGAACCAAAACCTGTTGCCCTTTTGGTGTTAGACAAATTGCTCATGTGAATAAATTATAGTAGCAAAAGGGACAGCAATTGTATAAATTAAAGTAAGCTGTACCAAAAATACTCTTGTGCAAACATGGAGAAATTTACTACTAACGGAGAAGTGTTTAACTGTCTGTCTTTCAACCAGAGATAAGCAAGTCAAGTGATATCTTTTATTGGACCATTTTCTGTTGGTGAGAATATGCAAGCTTTTGGGCCACATAGGGCCCTTCCTTGACATGTAGTATAGCAAGTCAGAAATGTATAAATTGAGCAAATGTAGGACAGGTGTATATGAGGAGGCACAAGCATCATGGTCAGGAGTGGGGAGGATAACGTAACTGGGTGGGTTCGATAGGGAGAAAGAAGAAAAAGATGCCAGGCATTTAAAAAACAGAACTGTTAAACCAAGGCTGAGACACTGCAGGTAGTGTTCAGCACCCTGACAATGGAGGTTGACTAAAATATTTCCATTCTGTGGCTCCAGTTCTGTGACCACTCATTCTGGAATAGTCCTAGTTAGATAAGTCAGTGGGACTACTCCAGAGCCAGTGGATTCAGGATTGTGGCATCTGGTTTGACACACAAAAATGAAATTAAGTTCATGTAGATGATTAATCTCTACCGGTGGTGGTAGTATTCTAGAGACCGTAACTATCACAGGTGGGAGTGAGATTATCTGCATAACATTTTTGCAGAAGCAAAAAAGAGAGCTTAAAGGGCCAGTACAGACTGACCTGTAGAAGATTTATGGGAAAAAAGAGGAAGGATTCCACTTATGGTTAGTGTGGTTTGGCTAGACAGTTCGACAAAAGCTAACTTTATGTGCAGGAGAGCATATAGGAAGATGCATCAAAGGACCAGTCCCCTATGTCAAAAACTGGCTGATGAGAGAAACTGTTTAGGAAAAGACATATGCACTGAGCTGAAATATTAGATTGTAAAATTATTTTTCAGGTGCTTTTTTGGTTCCCTGGGCCATATAACTCCATAAAAAATAAGCGACAGATTAGTGTACAGCTAATACTTGTCCTGGGAGAGTGCCATGGTGAAAATCTCTTCCCAACAAGTTACAAACATATGAAGCCTGAGAAAAGAACCTATTGCCTAAAGGGTATGACTGGTGGTATATAATTTTAGCTTTGTTACTATGTAGATGAACCTAGATTTAGTTAGCTTTTCCCTCTATCCTGCTCTAAGCAGAACAACCACTAGATGCAAAGATTTCGAAACCACTTATTGAAGCCCTATGGCTTCTAGCAATATCTGTTTGAGGCAGAATAAAATCTGGTGCTTCATTGTTCAAACTGCAAAAGTCAACAAGAAAAAACCCATGATATTTCTTGAGTGATACTATCAGATCTCACAACCTGAGCATGAACAAACAAGGTCAATACTTGGAATGAAGATCTCCAACAAACTAGTAGGCGTTGAATGAAGGGATAATGATGATTAAATAGACAGCAAGTTCAAGGGGACAGCTCTACACCCTACACACCTGCCCTGATCCAGCTGTGGGGCTTGGCAGTAGCTGCGAGGATGAGACTGCCTAAGCTGGCAAATTCAAGGGGGTGCCCTCTCCTCTGCCCTGATCAGCCACTGCCAAGCTCCATAGTTGAATTAGGGGTGGGGGGCACCTGTGGTGGCTCTCTGGTGCCCCCCCCCCCCCGGCCTGTTCCAGCCACAGAGCTTGACAATGACTGCAGGAACCAGAGAGGCGGGGCAGTCTAGGGTGGCAATTTCAAGGGGGCTCTCCCACCCCCAGTGAACCTGCAGAGCTGGGTGGCAGCTGGATCTGGGGCAGGAGAGCCCCCTGCCTTGAACTTCCTACCCTAGGCAGCGGCCTGTGTTGCCTATATGGTAGCACTGGCTCTGTGTGTGTGTGTGTGTGTGTGTGTGTGTGAGAGAGAGAGAGAGAGAGAGAGTGTGTGTGTTGGGGGGAGCTGGGTATATGTGCATGCTTACTCTAATCCTCCAACCCTGTCTCTGTTGAACTCTGGGCAGACTTTCACTCATGCTCTGAAACAGGTGCTCAAGCTGGTCTCTTCCAGTTTCTGTCAGGCCATTCCCACATCACTCTGGTGATAGGCCTTAAAAGCAGCTTCCTAAACTGAGTCCATTGCAGGTTTAGCTATTTACCTGCATCATCCCTATCATATCCTGCCCCTTTAATTATTCCTATTGTGGGGAGCCATGCTGGGTGGGAGTTCCTGGGTTTATTGGGGGATGGGGGGGGCGGAGGGCAGGTAGCTAGGTTGTACTGGGGCAGAGAGGCAGGCCCAGCAGGTCTGCCCAAGTGCTCTACGGATGGGCCTCAGCACTCTTTCAAGACTGACAGGCCGCTGCTTCCCGGCCCCAGCAAAACCTAGCTATCTGCCCTCTGGTAAGCCACGGAGGGCTTTGGAGCTCCTGCTGCTGCCTGACACAGCTTTCCAGGGTACTCCAGGCGATCCACCTCTACCACAAACATCAGGAATGGTGGTGAGGCCCTGCAGGAACAGCTCCTAAGGTCCCAGGGTGATGGGGCTCCAAAGGGTGTGCTTTGTGTGGGGCCCCACAAATTTCAGGGTCTGGGGTGGCCATCCCTATTGCCCCTGACTAAGGCTGGTCCTGGTGCTTTGTATAGCTTAAGAATCTATTTATAAATAGTTTGGGATTCTTCAGAGTGAGAATGTGCTCACAATGTTAAAAATTATGGCTGCAGCCCTCAAACCATGGGACTACACTGCATTGGGTAGTTTGAGGACTGCAGATTAAATTCAGTTTTATTAAATGTATGTAATTAACGAGTACAAAACAGTGTGTGTTAGTTGTAACAGCTGTATTTTCTTCTCCCCTGAAGGTTCATAACAGCCCTCAGTGTGCTGGTTCAGTGTATTCGTGTTTGCGGTCAATCAGCTTGTTCTTTTCAAGTCAGGAAGAAATAGTCATTTTGGGACATGAAGTAAGAAAGGAAGGAATCAGGTAAACGAGCTAAAAAATGTCAAAGAGGTTTCTAAACCTCTTAAAGTTGGACTCTAAGAAGTTATTCTTTCTCCAAATATAGAGCATTTTTAGATGGGAGAGCTTTCTCCCACAGCTTTAAAATGCTTCTTGGGGAAACCACCTCAGGGGGCGGGAATCAGATGCTCCTTGCTGGACTGGAAGTCGCCTAGGTGCCGTTGGAAACAGTGGTGCCATGCATCTTCCAGAAGTTTTGAGGCATGGACTAGGTAAGTCCACAGTAATCGAGTTTTTACCTAGTCTGCATCTTAAAACTTCTGGGACTCACCCGGCACCACTGTTTGCAACAGCACCCAGTCCACTTCCGGTGCAGTGAGGAGCGTCTGATTTCCACCCCCGCGGGGTTTCCCCGAGCTGCATTTTAAAGCTGCAGGAGAAAGCTCTCCCATCTAAAAATGCTCATAGCCTCATTTTCAGAGGCTCTATGCCAAAACACAGAAGTTAGAAACACAGGGATAAATTCAGATTTGGAGAATGAGATTTAACTCCAAGTGGAGTTGAAAAGGTTGCCTCCACATATACCAAGTCTGAATTTAGCTCACTACAATGATTCTTTCAGGAAATAGATCTGACCGTGTGTGCCTGGACATAGGCTGTGCAGGATCCTAGGCAGTGTGCGGTCCATGGGTGGCAAAAAAGGCATGCATCTCTAGAGCTAGTGCTCCCTCTCTTTCCCTTCTCCCATTCTAGGCACCTTTCTCCCTCTTTTCTAGTCCTTCTCTTGCTCTCTGTTGGGCAAATTACTTCCAAATTATTTATTTATTTATTTGCATTTCTTAACCACCCCCCTCATGCCCTGGGGCAGCTTACAACAAAATAACAATACTTTAAAATATCAATATCAATACAAAAATGACACATCTAAAAACCACCTAAAACCAACCCCCCTAACCTTTTATCCCACCCCCCTGCCCTCCTCCGAAGGTCTGGGAGAACAGCCAAGTCTTACAGGCCCGGCAGAACGCCAATAGACTTGGGGCCAGACGGGTTTCCTCCAGGAGGGAGTTCCATAATCGCGGCCCGGCCACTGAGAACACCCTCTCCATTGTGGGCCCCCGATTTATGTGTTGGACCTCCAAGAAGGCGCCCCCGGCGGACTGGAGGGGCCTCCCTGGGGCGCGGAAAGTGAGGCAGTCCCTGAGGTATGAAGAGTCAAGACTGTGTAGGGCTTTATAGGCCAGAACCAACACCTTGAATCTGGCTTAGTACGCTATAGGCAGCCAGTGCAGCGCACAGAGCACTCGTGCTCCCATCGGCTCGTCCTTGTCAGGAGACGAGCTGCCGCATTCTGCACCAGCTGCAGCCTCCGAACCAGCGTCAAGGGAAGCCCCACGTAAAGCACGCTGCGGTGGTCCAGCCTCGAGGTGATGAAGGCATGGATGAGGGTGGCCAGGTTGGGCCTGGAAATATATGGACGCAGCCTCCGCGCTAGATACAGGTGGTGGAAGGCAGCCTTTGCCACCATCTCCACCTGCCAATCCAGGCGGAGCTGAGTCCAAGACTGGATAATACTCCCAGACTCTGAACCTGCTGGGCTACGGGAGGGCGGATCCCCTCTACGAGGGGAGCGGACACCTCCCTCGTCCTACCCACCGCCATCACCTCCGTCTTATCAGGGTTAAGCTTCA
>QEPC01014254.1:1961907-1982417 GCA_003113815.1 Sphenodon punctatus | reverse complement strand
CCCGCCCCCACATGGTCCCGCCACATGGTCCCGCCCCCACACTGCTGAGCGCGGCCCGTCCTCCTCCATGATGGGTGGGCCACCGCATCCACCCAGAACAGAACCAGACTGGGGTCAGGTAGAGCGTGTCATCAAACATGATGGCCCGCTCTACCCTGGTCTGGAGATGTGTCCCACGGGCCGTGGCAGCACTTAGCCAGGGCTGTGCCTCAGTGATGGGCCCTAGTTACAGCCCGCACTAAAAACCACCATGGCCCATGAGAATCTTGGGTCCGGCCCAGGGAAACATATGGCAGGCCTTTTCAAACATGACAGGACCATGGGTGGCCACACAGGTCAAAATGTGGCCACTCGTGGTACCATCGTGTCTGAAAATACCCTTGATTTGCAAATATAGCAGAATTGTAGAGTAAAAAGACCTCACTCCCAAATTTAATAGCATCTGTGTAGCAATACTTTACTTTTCATAAAGTGTCCTTCTTCCTTTGTTTGTCTTGTTTAGTAAAAGGTTTCCAATATTTCTCTTGTTCCCCAGTACTGTGTACTGGTGTCTGCTCTAAAGCAATTTTCTTCAATCAGTCCCTGCTGTAAGTAAACGCAAAAGTTGTATTTAATAGGGGTGTGCAGAAGGAACATCATTTGTTTTCATTTTCATTTTATTTTCCTTTACAAAACCCCCTTTGTTTTGGGGGGTTCCTTAAAGAACTCTACCATCTTTGATTATTATTTTTGTTTAATTTTATTCTTAATAAAAATCACAGCGCATGGACAAATGGCCACCAGGGCCATGCCAGCCAGCACCATTTTGCAGAGGGCCTGTGCATGCACAGAATGGCCCCAGCAACCATTTTGTGCATGCACAGTGATTTTTAAAAACAATTTAAATTCTTTTAAATAAAATAAAATTAAAAAATAACAAAAGCGAGATAAATCAAACAAATGTCATTTGTTTATTTATTTTGTTTTCGTTACCTTAGTTACAAAAACGAATGGGTCTCCATTCATTTTCATAATTAATTTAAAAATACGAAATTGCACACCCCTAGTATTTAAACATTACCTCATTGCCCTGGCATTGGCACATTAATGACCCACAGACCACAAGAGGAGTTAAAATGTCCACAGCCAGCTTTATTAAACACAGAGTTCAACTGGCTGTCGCGGGAACTGCCCCCTAGCAGGCACCTGTTACCTTTCAGCCAGTCTTCTCTGAGCCTCCCACAAACTGAAGCTTTGGGGAAGCCTTCTACCACAAGCAGGACTGGGATATGTGCTACCTCTCCTGCACATACCTCCCGTGCCTGGCACACCAAACCTGCGCCCCTAACCCTCAATGGAATTGAGGGTGTGGACAAGCAGCACCCTCTGCTGCCTCACCCAGTAAGGTGGTACTGTTGCTGCTCACCACCCCAACTTAAGGGCTAAGCCCCATTCTGACCACACTCGTTCCTGGAGTTGTTTCCCCCGCACCCAATATTACCACCTGGAGGATTGGAATTCATTGGCTCCAACCATCTGTACCTGCTACAAACTGCCGGCTGTGACGATGAAATGTTGGTATGTAAGTCAAGTATATCAACTTTATTTACTTGGCCAATGGCCATCGTAAAACACACAACAACCCACAAACAGAAACTAGAACAAGGAACAAGACAACCATAGACAAAACATCATAAGTACAATAAATATAAATGTAAACATTCCAAAAATCAAACTAGGGTATACCTCTGTACCAGTATACACCCCATCACCTTACTCCAATCCTGAATAGATTTTAACCCATCTCATAACACTGTTATTGGGCCACCTGCACAACCCCATTTGCCCACGAGGTCTTTATTTTTAGTACCCGAGTAAGAAATTTGGCAACATTCCTTGAAATGTATGGGTCCTTATCCCTTAAAAGAAAAACCACCTCCTGTCTAGGCGACTGAGAAGCTAGCATAGGTAAGGGATAAATATACAACTGTCTCCAAAAATCATAAGCTGAACAGGTCAAAAGGATATGTTCTAAAGATTCCTCTTGACCCTTATTACAATTTTGACATATATGCTCACTATGCGGAATACTTCTATGTCTGCCCTCAGTAAATGCTGAGGGAAAGACATTTAGTCTTGCCAATGTTAGGGCGTCAAGTCAAGTACAGACAACCTTCAAGTACCTGGTACAGGGAAGGTGGAAAACCGAGCATGGAAATGGACAATTTAGCAGTGAGGGAAAAATTCCTTACCATCCTTCCGGCCCCCCAGGAATGGGGTGACTAGATATAGGGACTGGCACCAAAACAATAGAAAGGGCAGGACTGCGTATATAAACTTGTGATCCAGTGCAGAGAGACCTGTATGGCTTGGTGCGCTGGAATTTAACCTCCAGTCACCTGAGCTCTCGTGAGGTCAAAAGCCCTGTGTGAGGCAACATAGTCAGCCCCATGCCCTAGCCAGGCTGTGGCTGCCCAGTTTCTCTCTGGGTCCCTGCACCACCCAGGAAGAAACCCTATTGCAGCTCTATCCCCTTCCAAGAAAGGAATGGTAGGAACAAAGTTCTGCAGCGATAAGAAGGGTTTAATTTTTCACCAATTGTATGTTTTAAATCTCAATATTACCCTGATTTTTTCTTCTCCCTCTTTCCACATTACTTTTACATGAGTAAAATAAAATATTGTTTACTTTGCTGGGAGAATGAAAAATGTGTTGCTATGTGCCCTTGATTTCCTGGCTAATGGTAGATTTATCCACAGTGCATGCAGTGTACAATTTCAGTGACATAGGACTACATGTGCTGTTCCAGACATTTGACTTCTGGATACTAAAGAAAACTGTGCTTCCTGGCCAGATAAAGCCAGTGAATAAAAATATGAGAGAGAAAACAAACACAAAATTCCAAACTACATAGATTTATGCACTGTGGTAAAAAAAACAATGACGTTTCATTGTCATTTCAGTTTGTTTATTGTAAAACTTTTCTCCAAGTTGGTTCTGTTTCCTTGTTTACATTTAGCACATCCATTTCTTCTGTCTCTGACAGAATTTCTATCTTTTTTAGAAGCCTATTTATAATTCTGAATTCTATTATATTCGTGCTGATTTTATGAAACTGTAACCTTGGATGTGCAAAAATTTTAACCTCTGTCAAAATGCTTCCAACTCTCAAAAACTTTGTGGCATGTTTCCTCACTGACAGAAACAATGAAATGGGAACTTGGTTTTTCGTATTGACAATTGCTTAATGCTCCAATTACTGCTTCCCAGGAATGGCAATGAAATAACAGCAGCTATAAACTGCTATTTTGTAAAAGTTTCAACAATGTGGCCAAAAAGGAATCCTAGAGAGTAAACTATGAGCACTATTACAACTTGCTAAGGGGACTGAGAAAAATTAGACGGATAAAAAAAAAGCCCGAATAAAAAGGTCACCTCCCTTTTATTTGGAACAGCTTGACAGCTCATTTAGAACATTTTGGACAGCTGTTTTTTGCTTCACATGTAGTTGGGTATGTACTAAGTTACACGGTATCAGACAGAGTTGTGCAGTTAGTTTATTTTGTGAGTTTTCATATTTTCTCCATTCTGCACAGAAAGCTGAAACAAGTGGTTTTGGAATTGCTGTGCTGAAAGCTTTAGTTGAAAGTATCACTCTTGGTGTGTAAAAATGAGAGCAAGAGTCGCAGTACATTTTACAGGACACTTATGAGATGTACAGGTTGCAGGGATGCATTAGCTTCAATGCAGTCCTGCAACCTGTATTTCTCATAAGTAGTCTCTAAAAATTGCATATCTGGACACCCTAAGTTCCAGCCAATTCCTATTTTGTTTCAGTCTTCTGAGGTGAGGTGCCAGAAGACTGGAGACAGGCAAATGTTGTTCCTATCTTTAAAAAAGGGAAAAAGGAGGAACAGGGAAATTATAGACAAGTCAGCTTGTCCCCCAAATTTGACTAGATACTAGAACAGATTATAAAAACAGTTGGTCTGTAAGCATCTTAATGACAATGCGGTGATTACTAGTAGCCAGCATGGACTTGTCAGGAACAAGTCATGCCAGACTAACCTTGTCTGCTGCTTTGACAGAAAAACAAGTTTAGTGGGATGGGGAATGTTGTGGACCTGATATATCTTGATTTCAACAAAGCGTTTGACACGGCGTTTTAAAACAAGATGCTACATCGCATGGCCACCCAGGAGCCACCCATCCGACTGCCCATCTGAAGGTGGAGTGGGGAGATACACGCTCCATGCAGCACCTACTCATGGGCACTTACAGGGCACTACCAAAAATCCAGAGTTATTGATTTGTTTTTACATTTTTACCTCACCCTTCTCTAAAGGCTCAGGGCAGCTCACAGCATCAAAATTAAAAAATCAAAATATAAAATGCAATAATACATTAAAACCCCATCATCCTACCCACCCTACCCTTTATCCTCACCTGCCACCCACCAATCCTCCTCCCCAAACTCCTCTACCCAGTCTCACTGAACCCTATTCCTGCTTGCCAAATGGTTGGCTAACCAGAAAGGTCTCGCATCTGCTCCAGAAGATGAGCAGGCTCGGGCTTAGATGGATCTCCAAGGGGATGGGGTCCCATAATTGTGGGGCAGCCACCGAGAAAGTCCCCCCTGTGTGCCATCAATGTAGTAAATTCATGGATAGTTGGCATTCGCAAGAGCGTGCCCTTGGCCACCTCAGAGGCCACGATGGACCATAGAGGAAGAAATGGTCTTTCAGATATCTGGGGCCCAGGCCATTGAGGGCTTTACAGGTTAAAACCAGCATCTTGAATTGTATTAAGAAAGCTATTCGCAGCCAGTGCAGCCTCCGGAGCACCAGTGTAATATGCTCCCGGCGACCTGCTCCTGACAGAAGGTGGGCAGCTGTGTTCTCCACTAACTGCAGCTTCCAAACAGTCTTCAGGGGCAGTTCCACGTGGGGCATGTTGCAGTAGTCTAGCCTCGAGATTACGAAGGCATGAATGAAGGTGGTCGGATCTGAATTTGTTAGAAAAGGTCACAGTCTTCTCACCAGAGCATGTACCATGTGGGGCAAGCCAAAAAAGTGTGTGGCAACGGATGCCCATGCATCCCCTGCACATATGAACCTCAGTGGTCACCCATGCCAACAGACAGACACACTGCTTGTAGGTGCTGGGGGTGGGGGACACAGCCTTTGCAAGTTCCAGGAACTGGCCGTAAACACTGGGGAGCCTGATTCCCCAGTCCTCATGGTCAGGACATGTCAATTTCAAAGACAAGCCTGGCACGCTGCCCTCTTCCCCATGGTCTGTGACGGGGAGTGCATGGGGGCTGCTGCAGTAGCTATGCTGAGAGCTGCATGTTAGAATCCCTCTCCATGACTGCTCTGCAGTTGTGCCACTCAGTGGCCATGGACCGTCCCCACAGGCCTTGCTCATTTAAAAACACCAGAGTTCCACACGAGATCCTCGTTGCCAAGCTGGTAAAGTTTGGGCTGGAAGACACTACAACTGTGGATTCAGAGCTAGCTGAAGAACCATACTATAGATGGGGCACCACATACAGTTCCCAGTCTGTCAAAGTAACTTTAATTTAAGCATTCAACATTTCTATAGATAGTTAAAAGGCAATTACCTGAGATGCAACTAATATTTATTAAAAGCTGCAAAATCAATAATTTTTGCAAGTTTGCAAATGGAAATTTGAATTTCTAGATGTATTTGCAAATTTTGCATTGTAAAGTTTGTGTTGGTATAGTCAGCATTTGGTTATTTTTGAATTTGATAAGTGATGTTATGCAACACATTGGTATAAGTAGTAGTTGCTTGTTCCCACTGGAGACCATTTGCTTTGATTGACTTAGATTAAAATGAAATCAAAAAAGCAAATCCAAAGTAGCTAACCATAGTCTTTCAGGAAACATTTATGTCCTGAAAGAGTTGTCGTCCTCTTGCTGCTGCTTTTAACCCTCCCTTCTATTACTGACTTGTTTTTTTGCATCGTATTTCTATTTATTTAATTTATTTATTTAGTCAAATTTATATGTTGCCCTTCGCAGTAGTTAAAAGTAATTAAAATCAATTAAAAAATCCCTTTAACACTAATCCAGTCCTCCCCAACACCCCCCACCCAATCCCATCCAAACTTATCCCTGCCTGCCAAGCAATTTTATGAGGATGTGTTTCTATTTTATGGGGATATGATACGTCATGGATAGGGAGAGTGGAAGGGATGAGTGTGTGGGGTAGTTTAGGCAGACTCCCCAGGGTGAAAGATGGGGGAGTGGGAAAACGGCAGGTTGAGTAGCTTTATAGTTTAGCTATGGGTCCTCTGGGGGTGGGGAGGGGGGAGGAGGGGGTACTTGTCTGGAGAAGGGAATTCCTTCAAGTGAGAATTGGAGGAATAGAAGTGAGAGCGTTGCGTTGGAGGTGGATTACAAGGTGGGGAATGCATTTTATATGTATTTTTGAATTGATGTTTTGTTTAAAGGAGATTTGGTGTACAAATGGTTTGGTGGGGGGTGGAATATAGCCACGGCACCTCTATGAGAGGGTGGGGTTTGGGCTTGTGGGATCGGTACTTTTCTGGGTGAGGGATGGGGGAGTGCCTGGGGACTGGGAACTCCCTTGTGTTGGATGGCAAGGGAGTGGGAATGGGTGGGATGGGAAGAGGGGTGAGTTTTGGCCGGAGCTTGGGTATGGGGAGAGGTGGGATTGGTGTTGTATGTACGATATATTTTATTGTTTCAATTATTGTAAGCTGTTTGGGGGTGGGATTTATTTAATATGTCTTATGTATATTGTTTCCACCACCCCTCAATTGTTGTAAGCAGCGCTGAGCCAATTTTTTGATAGGGTGGGGGAAAATAATAAGTAATAACAATAAATTAATAAGTAATTGAACTAGGTGAAGTATAACTAACAGAAGTTGAAGTTGTCATGAAAGTTCACTCAAGGTGTGAATCTGAACTTAAGTATTTTTGAAAGGAAATGACAACTTGAAATTGATTTGTGAATACAAAAAGCCCGGTTGGTTTTCAGATCTAGTAACTGCAGGTGACAAGGGTAAAAATAAGGCAGTTAGAAGTCACAGGTCTTCATATCACAGTGGATCTAGAGGCAGATCCTTGCAATCAAAAATAGGAGCAACTGAGAAACGTGTTCTAGTTACGTAGTAATAGTAATCTATTTCCCCCGCCCCCTTTCTAAATGACTGATTTACATGGTGCCATTTTAATTAACTTTTTACACTGTATGGCATCCACTCATTGTATATTGTGATTTTGATGTGACCCTTTGGTGGGGGCCAGGAGACTATTTATTGGCTGTACTGGGGGTGGGTAGATGGGTGCTTTTTGTGGGGATTCTGGTTGCTGGTGAATTAGTTTCTGGGTGGAGTTTTGGTCGTGAGGGTGGTTATATTTTGGGGAGGGTGGGTTGAGGGGCAGGGAATGATTGTTTTATTTTGGGAGGTTATAGGGAATGTCTTGTTCACGCAGTGAGACTGGGAGAGGGAGGGACTGGGTTAGCAGAGGGAGGGGGGTATGACCCATATGGGAGGGTTTGGGGTGGGTAGGGGGGTTTCCCTTGCTTGCTGTGTGGGATAGTCACTGGGGGATAGCCACTGGGGGGAGGGCCGCAGCCGTTGGGGGAATTATGGTCCTTTTAGGAAGTTGGTTAGATCTGTGAGATGGGACAGGTGCCTGGTTCCCGTCCCTCTCACTGACCCCTGGGTGGCGGTGAGGTGGTTGATGATTGAAGGGCCCCTGGCCTAGATCTGATGCTGCTCATTGTGAGGTCGGTTGTAAATAAGTCAACAACTGTCCAGGAGTTAATCCTGGACGAGGAGCTGACCTCGTGTGTGTTACGGAGACCTAGCTGGACACTGAGTCGGGACCAATTCTGGTTGAGCTTGTTCCAGCTGGGTACAGCATCAGCCATGGCCAGAGGGGCAGGGGAGGGGGGCGGTGTAGCCATTATTTTTAAGGATACATGGTCTGTGAGGAGGTATCTGGTGCAAACTGTTTTGGGTATCTAGGGCCTCCATCTTGTGATTGGTTTGGCCAGAGACTGATTGGGACTGCTGCTAGTATACCATGTACTTACCTGTATGGCAGCATCTCTGCATGCTCTAGCGGAGCTGGTGTTGGAGATGGTCTTGCGGTCCCCGAGGACAGTGGTCCTGGGGGACTTCAACATTTATGCTGATACCAGCCTTGTGGGGGAGCAGAGCATGAGTTCATGGCCACCATGATCACCATGAGACTGTCTCAGTTGGCTACTGGTCTGACACATGATGGGGGGCATACCCTGGACCTGATATTTTGCACTGCCCTTGAGGTGGGGGATCCATTGGTTGGGAATGTGTCAGTTGTGCTCTTGTTGTGGGTGGATCATTAGCTCCTACAGGCCGGTCTCCTTGTGCATGTCTGCCCCTGGAAGGGTGCAGAACCAGTTGGTTCATCCCTGGAGACTTACGGAACTGGAGAGGTTCTGGAATGCTCTTGGGGAGTTGTTAATTATTATTATTATAATAAGCATTTATATAGCTCCAGCGATGTACCTGGTGCTTTACAGAAAATAAGATTGACAGGGTCCCTGCCCGAGAGCTTCCGGCCATCCACTTGATGACCTCATGGCTCTTTGGAATACTCTGCTTACAGAGGTAATCGACTGAACGGCTCATAGACATCCACTCCTAGAGTGCCTGCAATGCAGGTCCCCCTGGTTTATGGAGGACCTGTGGCAGCTGAAGATTGAAGGGCGACCGTTGGAGCAACGGTGGCACCGTACTCGTGCTGAAGCCGACAGATTGCGACATAGAGTTAGTTTAAAAATCTATTCTGTGGCTGTGTCGGCAGCAAAGAAGGAGTTCTTTGCTGATCTCATAGTGTTTGCAAAGTCACGTCCAGCTGAGCTTTTCCGGGTAGTGAGGGGGCAGGTCAGTCAGACCTCCCTCTGCCTGGAACTGGAATTTTCCAGTGCTTGCTGTGACATGTTTGTGTGACTTTTTCGTGGATAAAAAACTTGTATTCACCACTACTTCAATGCTGTGCTTGATACGCTAGGAGAACCCAGAGGTAATGAAAGCCCTGCCTTGTCCTGTTTTGTGGGATCAGTTTCAATGGGTGTCACCCGCTGATGCAGAGGATGTTCTTGGGGCGGTTAGAGTTACTTGTTGTGAACTGGACCAATGTCCGTCTTGGCTGGTCAAGATCAGCCGGGAGATGCTGGGGCTTTTGCTGGCAGGGGTGGCCACACTGGCCAATGCCTCCTTTAGGGAGGGCAGAGTCTGGGCTGCCTCAAGGAGGTGGTGGTATGGCCTCTGCTCAATAAACAATCGCTTGATGTTGATTCTCTCGCTAGCTATCGGCCAGTCTCTAACCATCCCTTTTTAGGGAAGGTTATTGAATGGGTGGTGGCTCATCCGCTTCAGGGGCATCTGGATCCCTCGCAGTCCTGGTTTTTGCACCAAGACTGTGCTTGTGGCTTTGGTGGTTGACCTTTGTCGTGAGCTGGATCAGGGTCGTTTGATCCTGTTAGATCTGTCAGCTGCATTTGATACCATTGACCATGAGATGCTGGTGACCCACTTGCGGGACTGAGCTGGGGTGGGTGGAATTATTCTTGAAAAGGTTCATTCCTTGCTGGCCAGGAGAACTCAGCAGGTGGTGGTGGGGGATTGTTCCTCATCTCCCCAGGACCTCAAGTATGGAGTCCTGCAAGTTTCTTTTCTGTCCCCTCTCCTGTTCAGTGTGTATGTGCAGGCTTTGGGTGAGGTCATGAAGGGGGTTTGGTGCGCAGTGTCATCAGTATGCTTATGACACCTAATTTTACCTCTCATTTTCAGCTGACCCAGGCCCGGCAGTCTCAGTGCTAATGCGGTGTCTGACGGCTGTGGGGGTCTCAGTGAGAGTGAGGTAGCTGAAGCTGAATCCTGACAAGACTGAGGTGATGCTGGTGGGAGGGACTGAGGGAGTAGTGGCCCCCACCATTGATGGGGTTCGCCCTCCGTTGGTCCATCAGGTTCACAGTCTGGAGTTGCTCCTCAATTCACAGCTCTGCCTGTATGTCCAGGTCGCGGCTGTGGCAAGGAGCATGGTCTGCCAATTACAACTAGAGCGATGGCTTTGGCCGTACATTTCAGACTCTGACCTGGCCACTATCATCCATGCTTTCATCCCCTCAAGACCGGACTACTGCAGTGTACTCTATGTGGGGCTACCCTTGGTGATGGTTCAGAGACTGCAGCTAGTGCAGAACACGTGGCCTGTCTCCTTATGGGGACAGGTCGTCTCCTTATGAGGACAGGTCGTCGTGAGCGCATTACACCAGTGCTCCGTTCTTTGCACTGGCTGCCTATAGTCTTCCAGGCCTGATTATTAGTTGTTGGTTTTGACCTATAAAGCCCTACACGGTATGGGCCCTGCCTACCTGCAGGATGGTCTCCCTTCCCAGGCCCTAGATCAGCCCCTGCGGTCGGCTGAGAGTGCCCTTCTCAAGGTCCCCGAGTTTCTTGGGTGGCAAGTATGAGGAGGTCGTTCTCGGTGGCCGCACCAGGGCTGTGGAACTCCCTCCTGATGGAGGTCCGCTTGGCCCCGGACCTTCCCTCTTTCCAATGACAGTGTAAGACCTGGCTGTTCTGCCAGGCTTTTGGTGAGGGAGATGGTTAATAGGTGGGTGGTGGTGGTGGTGGTGGGGGGGCGTTCTTAGCTCTACTGTGTTTATTTTATATTTATATTAATATTAATATTTATTTATATTTGTATATGAATATTGCATTTTATGTTTTAATAATGCATTGTGAGCCGACCCTGAACTGAACTGCTAATAACAGTATGGTGCGAGAGAAGAAGTGTTAAAAAATAAAACATGTATTTTGGGTCCCTCTGGGTTCTGAGCTGGTAGAGGCTCAACTCAACTTTTGTGGTGATATTGAAGATCTGGGAAGGGTATAGTGATACATCTCAGTTTAGCATTTCTTTCTTCTTAATTCTTGAATGACATTGATAATAACTGCTACTGTATCCTTCAAAAATAAGGAAATGCACTTGTTTCACACTTCTTGGGCTCATTTAAAAAAACAGCAAATTGAAATACAGTGATTTCAGAGGACAATGGGAATTAGGAAACCTCGGGTTACGTTTCCAACATACACAAATCATTGTTAGGCTGTAAAAACCTGTTTTGCATATATGTAAAATAGAAGTAGTAATATGCACCTACCTTTTGACGTGTTGAAACCCTTAAATCAAAGAGTAGAATATCATCCATCCATCTATCCATCCATCCATCCAAATTTTATCCTCTCAGAAAAAATAAAAAGTGTTTCTTTTTGGAGAATTAAGTTACATACAGGTGTTTGTATTTAATTGCTTGTAAAATTCTTGATTTTTTTTTGTTTAGTCATTTTTAATATAAACTTGATATAAAATGTGAACTAAAAGGTAACCAAAAAAAGAAGGAAAGAAAGCACAAATTGAACATGTAGAGATTACAAAGCAATAATTAAATGTATCAATCATTTATTTTGGCAACAGAAATATGAGAAATCTGTCACTTTGTTTTGCTTGAGAAGTGCTTTTGTACTACCAGAATATAATTTATTCATGTGGAAAATGATTCTGTTTGTATGAAGTAGGTGAATCTACAGAAGACATTGCTGTATTTGCAAACAGCTGGTCTGTGCAAACCCCTCATGATGCAACTTGTGTAGCTACCACCTCTGAGTTTTCTAATCCATGCTCGATTGACACAGAATCCTATGATGTAAGTTTGTCACACATAAGTTTTCACATAATGTATTATAGCAGATTTGTTTTCATGGTAAATTTCTAGTTTCTTTAGCCTGCTTTATATAATTCAATTGAAATGATCATTTTCTTAATACAGCACCCAAAACTGTGCCCTGCACAGACCTAAAATAGAACAGAAATAAAAATGAAAACAATAAATCTACACCCAGCTAAACTGTTAAAAATGGAAAATATTGTGGCATCAGTTAATAGTAATATTTTCTAGCCTGTTATATGCAGTATAACGAAATCTATTCAGCTGTGTATTGCTGACAGAGTGATAATACAATAGGCTGTTAGGCTTCCATAGGATGTCTAAACACAATAGGTCTGATTTTAATATTGTTAACACTAATGTAGATTAGGAATAACTCCCTTGATGGTAATGGAGTTACACCAGTGTTATAGACAACTGTAATGAAGTACTAATATAAGTAAGATGAGAAACAAGTAGAATATATTCACTGAACAGAGCATGTAAAGAGGTGGGTCCAGACCAAAGCACTGAAGTTTAGCAAATGAAATTTGGAAGACTTTAGATCCAGATGAGAGCTTTGCAGGTCCCGAATATATGGAACGCCTGTGAGAGTGTTTGGAAAACTGCATGAGAAGTTGGAATAAAGGTTCTAATAGTTTGGCTTATTAGTAGTGGCCTTCACTGCCATGTTGGATTTTGGGATCGATTCCCTATCCTCACGCACATTTACCTCGGGCATTAAGAGTTCTGTAGAGAAAATGTGCTCAGCAGTTGGGTACAAGAGAATGTCCCTTGCCACATAAGTCATTCCCCCTGGCTAGTTTAGTAGCAGAGTTGAGGGAGAAATACTGGCCAGTTAAGCTTGTTGGAAAGGAATAGAAACGAGCATTCTCTTCGGAAGAGAAAGGAAGTAGATGGGAAGGGAAGTGGTCAGGTTGTAAATGACATACAGTAGACACCTAAATTGGAAAGTGGAGGGAGGGGAAAGGAGACTGAGAAGATGAAGAATGAGGCGTATCTTAACTGTGAATTAACTGATCTTCTTTTATGCACAGGCTGTATACTTCAAGTGCCAAATACTGTTGCAGTATCCTTTTCTCAGCTGCCATGAAAGCATAGACCCTTACCCTTATATTTCCAGTTGCATGAATGACCTTTGTAGGTAAGAAAGATGGCATTGTTTAAACATTAATTGTTGCTGTTTCTGTTATTACCTATCAAACAGTATTGCTTTTTCTCTCTCTCATTTTTTTATCTCTACTGCCCCTCAAATGCAAGGCAATGTATGAGTGTTCAAAGTAGGGGGACTTGAAGGGGTTAGCTGCCCAGCAGAGCAGTGGCAGAAACAGATATGATGGTTTCTCTCTCCTTGCTTTCCTGCTCTAGGGGAAAGGGCTCCATGTGGGGACTGACGCTGCTCTGGGTGGGCTCTGTGATGCTGCTGTCACCCCAGTGGTCCCAGAGAGCACTGCAGAACAGCAGAAGTGATGAGGCCTGGCAGAAGAAGGGACAGAAAGTCCCCATCTACCACTACTTTGCTGGAAATATGGGAAATTAATGTTTCCCCCACCCCAATATCCTTCTTGCACACTGCCTGTGCCCATATAGTTAGAGCATGCTCCCCAAACCCCAAACAACTTCCTTTTCATTCAGATCTCTAAGAACTCAGTTCTGTCTTGCTGTGTATGAGAAGCAAGGTGAATGGGAGAGGAAAGGTAATAACAGACAAGTACATGATGCAACCCCATCATCATGAGTACAAGCCTGACTTAGGGCGCTTTAGACGAGACAAATTTGCGCATGGTTGGTAAAAAAAAAAGTGCGTGTTTTCATGCTTGTTTAAACACCTAAACCATTTAAAATGTGCATTTGCCATGATCGTGTAAAAGCCCAAACCGTTTTGAATGTGGTTTTTAAATAATGCGCATTTTTAAAACTGGTTTTGGCACCCTCCGATCATCAAAGAGGCTCAAAACCGGTTTTTAAAAATATGCATTATTTAAAAACCACATTCAAAATGGTTTTAACTTTTACACGATCATGGCAAATGCGCATTTAAAATGGTTTAGGTGTTTAAACGAGCATGAAAACACGCACATTTTTTTTTACCAACCATGCACAAATTTGTCTCGTCTAAAAGCGCCCTTAGTGATCAGTACCCTGATCCTTTAATCAGTTATATACTCTTTGAACGTTTAAGTCTGACAGTTATCTCCTTGATCTTCATGAGAGTACTCATGTGCTTAATGTTCAGCAAGTATGTAAGGGTTACCATGTGTTAGATCTGGGGTCAGTATTCTATACATTTATTTTTTCCTTCGTTTCCAGTTAGCTAGAATTTTGTTATTTCAAGACCCACCAAAACAGGATATATTTTATAAACTCCTATTATTTTCATTAATACAATTAACATAGTAAATTCTTCAGGTGAATGTTCTTGTGATCTGCCACCATGTAAATTAGCACTTTAGCTAATTTACAGATAGTGGAGTTTTAAAGTATTTTAAGGCTGTCCTTTCCTCTCCACACCTCCTAGTCTTACTTTCCTGGGTTTTTCAATTTAAGCCCAAAAATATTTTAATTTTTATTAACGGTGGGTAAGTTTCTGTTCTGCATAAAAGTGTGCAACTCCCACAGACATCAGTGAGAGCTGTAGCTCCTTATGTCAAGGATAAATTTAATCCACTAACTTTCTCCTAATCTTGTAGTTTAGTGATGGGATTTTTTGTTTATTGCTCTGCATTTGCCAAATAACACCCCCATAGTTCTTCCACCTGCTAGTTTATTATGGGCAGTAATGTACCAGTTAGTTCCAATTGACTAGAATAGCTGACGAAGCTGTATATCCTGGCTTTTTTCTATGAACTTCATTGACATAAATACATAACATGAATGATGACAGCTGTTATTACTTTGCCATAATGTCATCGATGATCTGCTTTCTTCTGTCTTATTTATTTAAATGGTTATAGAAAAGTTGAGTTAAGCAGTTCAAGGCAAAGATTTGGAGAAACACTCAGTAAATCCCCTTTTATCAATCTCTTAAAGAAATATTAGCATTCACTGGCAAACATCTATTTTTTAATTTTCCATTTTGCAGTAAATTTAAGTACATGTCTACATACTGGGAGCCCCAAAGTGCCTTCTTTTATGTCAGTTTAAAAACTCTTCCATTAGTCTCGGAGGGAGATGGGCGTAGATTCAAATTTTATCTCTAATGCATATCTGTATCTCTAAATATTTATTGTCCCCACACCGGAAAGAGACTATAGTCACATAGTTTGAGTGAAAACTGGTTGCAACTCTTTACTAAATTCTTAACAATCTGGGGGGAAGGGGGTTAACAATACAAAACCATAACCATCCCCTTTTTCAACCTACAAGTCTGGTGCCTGGCTCGCTTATTCCAGATGGATTCTCTCAATTCATTTCCATTCTTTTCCTTCAGACTCCCTATGAAGGGATCCTGACAAATGGGTGACGGTTCCTGCAACAACCGGGGACAGCATTTATTTTGCTTGGTAGCAGTCACTATCATCCTCCAGGGTTGGGCAAAACCATGGGTTGCTTATTCCCTGATTGGTTTGTCCTTCTCTCGCCTTGTCATGAGGTGCCTCAGTCTCCATAAATCCATTTCCTTTGCAGTTCTTTTCCATTACGTGAGCTCTCTTTTTCCATTGGCACTGGACTACCGAGTTGTGACAAGTAAAGCAAGTGAAAAAATGAGACCGCACAGCTTGAATTCCCCTTTAACTAAATAACTTGCAATGTTGGGGGTTGTGGGGGACCCAGTCAAGGTGACCAGCTGAGCCTGTAGTGCCAGTCCAAGAGGGCAGGTGGGTGGACCTTGCACATCCCACAGCAACCCCACGCTGCCAGCCCTCCAGCTATTAATTTTATACTCAGGCAGGGTAGCCCCACCTTTTTCCCACCCAAATTCCCTGAATGGAAATAACGATTCCATCTTTGAGTGTTTTTACACAAGCGCCTCTCCACCTATTACCCACGCATCACCCACCCATCATACATGTTGCAGGGCTGCATTGGTGCCCTATGCAGCCCTGCAACATTAATGATAGGTGGTTAATGGGTGGGGAGGCACTTGTCTAATACACCTATTGAATTTTCAATCTTCCCCGCCCCCTATCCCTATCCCCAAGTCCCCCTGCATCAGGGTATAACCACATGGGGGGACCCCCAAAAAGTGACCCTGACCAGTACACCCCCAGAGCCTTCTTTTCCATGGGCATGGGGGGTGGGGGTGGGAAGGGGGGAGAAGACGAAAACTTTCAACAATGGGCAACAATGAAAAACTTTTTAGTGTAATATTAATAAGGTTATATGTAGCAATTTGAAATGTTTTCTTCATTCATGTATCTTTTGGAGTCAATGGCAAGAATATCTAAAGGTCTGAGGGAAATCTGTGGGTTTGGGGATCTCATTAATTTAGGCTTATGTTTATGAAAGAGATTTCTTATTGTGTGGCTTAGTGTCAATTTAGGAAGTTGCTTATGGCGCGGTAGTTTATATGCCAAGACATTCTTTTAAGACTCATTTAATTGGATTAGATAAGGTGAACTGGAGAGTCTCTGATCTCGGTAACAAATATTATAATGGAGCTTTGCAATGGTGACTTTGTTACCAGTATGCTGAAAGCATCAAAACCCAGTGTGATATATTCTTAAAGTATTCATGTTGGAAGCTTGACCTTGCATGGAAAGTCAAAAAGTCTATGCTATATATTATAATCTTATTATGCCTTGTTGTTGTTAGTCTGATTTGCCTTAAAAGTCTTCAACACTGAAAGGCAGTAGTACATCATGGATTTGCAAGCAAAATTTTATGATGGAGAATGTATTATTTCTCTATCCCGTTTATACTTCCAATCTCCATAGTACCTACCTGAGCATCACACAAACAATATTTTTAGCAGATGGATACAAATATTAAGTAATATTTTTACAGATGGAATGCAGAGGTACAGAGAGACTAGCTTTGCCAACATCCACAAACCGTCTGTGACTGAGAATTGAGCCCATATCTCCTGAATCGTTTTCCCTTAGCAAGCACAGATTGTCCTTTGTAATTGGTCTTGCTTATTCTTTGTTCTGCATTCATATGTATTATGTAAAGCAGATGGAGCTATACATTTTTAAAGGTATAAACCTTTTTCAAGTGTCAAATTAAAAAGGAATAAAAACATTGCAACTTTTTAATGAGTTCGTGTTAATCCTATGTAGGGTATTGCACTGTTGTTCAGTAGTGTGTTTTTCTTCTGTGCTAAATTTAGGACTTAGCAGTCAAAATTCTTATGCTATTTCAGATTGGATGATAATGAAACATACTGTCGAGCAGTGACAGAGTATGCTAGAGCATGTGCCCATGCAGGCTACCCAGTACGGGACTGGAGAGACGACTTCCCTGCTTGTAGTAAGTTTGGTGTATTTTTAAAGCATGTTTATCATTCCATTTTATAATTTTTAAACTGCTCCAAAATGACATTAAAATGTAGCTATATAAACAAACTGTTGCTTCTGAATGGAGTCAACTTTCTTTTGGAAGTATGCAGAGCAAAGTCATTGAAACACACCATCTAGTTTATCAAGAGAGACTAATGTGACACACTGCACTTGTGTTTGGGGCAATGTAGTCTTGTAGTCGCTGCACCACCATCTACTTACCTGTATCACAGTTCTCAGGCTATGAATGACTCTTAAGTTTGTCCTATGGTTCTCATAGCCATGCAGTCATCTGGCCAGGCACAGACTGCAGCTCCAAACACTGGTCAACCACTAGTGCTAAATAGCCAATTTGTGGTTACCAACCAGCAGCTGTTCAGAGGTAACAGTCAATACAATAGGTGTTCTGAGCAGTGGTGTGTTCCTGGCTGGGGGAGATGTAAATGGACAACTGTGGCTCATGAATCAATCAGGACTGAATGCCACTGTTCTAATTGTATTGTGGCTTGATCTTGTTTTTCACAGACAAATGCATCTACTTGTGCAGGTTCCCATTGACTGCAGTGGGCCTCTGCACAGATAGAAGAATGAAATTATAAGGATCCTCTTCTAAGATCAGGTCTTTATTATAAATGCAGTGATTCCACAGATCCTGCCACATTAAAACTACAGTATAATTATGTAACAGTAATTAATGCCATAGTACAAAAAAGGTTGGCCAACCATTTATTTTGTGAGATGTGCTGCATTATTATTATTATTTTTTAAAAAAGAGTCTGCTCAAAATGTAAAGGATAAAGAATGCACTAATGTAAAATGTAATTGTTCTAGCTGAAAAGTGTGAGGATAGTTTTGTACATCGGGATTGCATTAGTTGTTGCCCTCCAACCTGCACGTTTGAGAAGGATTGTCTTGGCAGTAACCTCCATTGCTTGGATGGCTGCTACTGTCCAGATGGTAAGTATGCAATATTTTAGATAATATTTTAGCATTAAATTAATGACTGATAGCCCAGTGACAATATATAGATACAGACTATAGGTGTAGCATTTAAAAACTTAGGACAAATCTATATTTAAAATACTTAATTTCCTAATTTAGTTTTTAATTTACCCATTTTTCAATCTGTCCTGCAAATGTATGCATTGACTGTACTGTGTTCTTCTAAATAATAATCCAAAATACAATATGCAATGGTGGGTCAATCGTTATCACTTAGAACATTGGGGCAGTGCACAAAGGCATTATAACTGGGTATGATTAAATTTTGTTAACAGTATGTTATTTATTATTATTATTATTTTTATTTATATAGCACAAGCAATGTACATGGCACTGTACAATCCACCGTAAGAGACAGGTCCCTACCCCTAAGGGGCTTACAATCTGAGAGACAAGGGAGGGGGATATGAGGGAGAGGTAAACATTAGGAAAGACAATAGTACATTCATGCAGTTGAGAAGTTGCAGGCTCACGTGCTTTGCTTAGTTACAGGGAATTAGGTTCTGAGTGAGGGGGAAAGGATGCAGTATCACTCATGACAAGCTAGGGAAGGCCTGATGGAAGGGATTTGAAAGTTGGGAGGGAGCGGAGTGAATGTATCCAGGGAGGGAGTGTCAGGCATGAGGGGTGGCAAGGGAGAAAGGGTGAAGATGTTTAGAGGAGCAAGGGGTTTGTGAGAAGGTGAGGGTGGGGGCAGAGGAGGAGCAAAGCTCCCAGGCAGGAGTGTGACGGGATACGAGAGCAGAGAGATATGGGGGAGCAAGGCCACGAAGAGCCTTGAAGGTGAAGACCAGGAGCATGTGCTGAATGTGTTCCCATAGAGGGAGCCTGTGCAGGGCGGAGATGAGGGGCTGTACATGGTCAAAGCGATGGGCAAGGTGGATGATTTTGGCTGCGGGACATTTAATGGAGAGGAGGGGGGCCAGATCAGAGCAAGGGAAGCCAGTAAGGAGGAAGCTGCAGTAGTCAAGGCAAGAGATAACTAGAACATGAACTAGGGTTTTTGCAGTGGCAACAGTAAGGCAGGGCTAGATTTTAGCAATATTGTACAGAGCAAAGGGATGGGATTTAGCAACAGCCTGGATCTGAGGCTTAAAGGAGAGGGAGGAGTTGAAGATGAATCCCAGGCTACAGGTCTGAGGGACCAGCTGGATGGTGACTCCCTCAATGGAAATTGAGAGGTAGGTAGGAGGGGAGCATTTCAGGGGAAAGATGAGGAGTTCAGTCTTGACCATATTAAGCTTGAGTTGGTGATGAGACAGCCAGGCAGAGATGTCAGTAAGACAGTCAGCAATACGAGTCTGGATGGAGGAGGAGAGCACAGGAGTGGAGACAGAGAGAACTGTGTGTCATCAGCATACAGGTGGTACTGGAAGCCATGAGTTTCAGTGAGCTTACCCAGAGAAAGGGTGTAAAGGGAGAAGAGAAGGGAATCCAAGACAGAGCCTTGGGGAAATCCCACAGAGAGGGGAGGCGACGTAGAGGAGGTACCAGCAAGAGAAACATTGAAGGAGCGGTTTGAGAGATACTAAGAGAACCAGTCAAGAACAGTGTCCCATAAACCAAGGGAGCGTAGCGAATACAGGAGGCCATGATCGACCGTGTCAAAGGTGGTAGAAAGATCGAGAAGGACAAGAACAGAGTAGAGGCCCTTAGACTGAGCTAAGAGAAGATCATATGGTTATTTTCGCAAGGGCAGTCTCAGTTGAATGGAGAGGGTGAAAGCCCGATTGGAGGGGGTCAAGGGAAGAATTTGAAGAGAGGAAGTCGACAGCACGTGTATCTCCCCTATCCTTCTTAAGGATAGGGGAGATGGTAGCGTGTTTGAAGGTCAGTGGAAATGACACAGTAGAGAGGGAGAGATTGATGACGTGCAGCAGAGAAGGGCAATCGATGTTAGGAGGCGAGCAGGGATGGGGTCAAGGGGGCAAGTGGAGGGGTTCAATGCAAACCGGAGGGAGGTGACCTCATCAAGAGAAACTGGGGAGGAGAAGAGAGGCAAGAGTGGGAACATCAAAGAATGAGGTGAAGGAGGGAGAGGGTTGAGAAGAGATTGCAAGGCGGAGTTTACCAATCTTGTTGTTGAAGTGGAGAAGATCCTGTGCGGGGAGTGAGGAAGGGGTCCTGTTAATCAGGGTCTCTGAAATTATCCTAATGTTTTTAAGGCTTTACATTGACTCTTTGGCCAAATCCTGCCGCTTTACCCTCCGTAACATTGCTTGGATCCGTCCCTTTCTCTCTACCTCCTCAGCCAAAACCCTTGTTCATGCCATGGTTATCTCTCGTCTCGATTACTGCAACCTCCTCCTT
>QEPC01014254.1:1927345-1961656 GCA_003113815.1 Sphenodon punctatus | reverse complement strand
GCCTCCTCCCTCCGCTCCTTCAAATCCCTCCTCAAGACCCACCTTTTCCTCGCCGTCTTTCCCAATGCCTGCTAGTCGTTCCCCGTATACTTACTGTCTGCCCCACTTTGCAGACTGCTGCAACCATGCTGATTGTAACCAAGCCAAGCACATGCACCTGAAACTTCGCATCCGCTTGAATGTTGTTTGTCTTCTCCCCTGTCTCTCCCACTGTCCCCTCTCCCTGTCTCCCCCTCCTTGTCTTTTAGATTGTAAGCCACAGGCAGGGACCACGTCTATTTCTATGTTTCTGTACAGCACCAAGTACATGACTGGTGCTATATAAATGTTTATAATAATAACAATAATAAAGGCCACTTACGTTACATGGGAGGTGGTGGTGGTGGTGGTAACTTCCATAAGGGCAATCACAGGAATTAGTGCACGTAGGAATGTGTTGTTCCAATTTTATGCCGTGAGAACATGCTGCTTTTATGTTGTGGCTGTGTTCTCACAGGAATTACTGTATGTAGGAATGCCCTAGTACACTTTTATGCTGCGATAACACGCGTGCATGACTGGGTCCCCTGCTGTAGCGTGATCTCAGCTACATCAGGGGACCCGGTCATGCACGAGTGTTATAGCAGGATAAAAGTGGAATAGGGCATTCCTACATGCAGTAATTCCTGTGAGAACACAGCCATGACTGCCCTTACAGAAGTTCCCTCCCCCACCCGTGTGTAATGTGAGAAAGTGGCCTAAGTTTTGAGTTTTAGTGGAGTTTTTAATACTGTGTTCCCAAATGATTTTCTGCTTTAAAACTTCACACTGCAAAAAAGTTGGAGATCAAACAATAAGAAACTTTACTGCCCTGGCAGCAATGGGGGCTAATGGGAATATATTCAAAACTGCCTAAGACTTAGAAGCCTACGGTCCATTTTCAGAAATAACTTAGACCCCTAATTAGCCTTGAAAAGTTTACCCTATGTAACTTCATAACTCTTTTCTATTTTCAAACTCCCTATGAAGATTGTATATATATTGTATGCCATCCACATTCAGAATAAAATGCAAGTCCTCTATAAAAGATTTGCTCAAAGCTCTCCATTGATACATCCTGATGGTAAGGTGTAACTATTTAGACCAATAAAGAGGTGCACGGGAGTATATGTGGATCCTTGCTTTCGGGTGAGTTTCAGCTCAGGACCAAACAGATATTTATTTTTTTTTTCTCAAAAGCCCAATAATCTTAAACTGTTTTGAGTCTTATTAATCACTATTATTATTTACAAAATAGGTCTCGTAATGGACAATGGAACTTGCATCTCTGTATCAAATTGTCCTTGTACTTATCATGGGAAAGCCTTCCCGGTAGGCTCGAAAATTGAACAGGAATGTAGTAGCTGGTATGTACCCTTCGCTTCCTTTCTCTCTCTTTGATCTGTCTGCCTATATTTTGACTTTTATTAAGGTATTTGCCAAGTTTTATATTAAATTTGTATGAGTAAGTGTTCATCTTTATTCATAGTCAGTGTTTTGTATTCAATTGGAATGAAGAAGAGATGCACATGGCTGAAGTGTTAGAAAAATCAATATTTTTCTGAAACATCCATACAATTAATATGCTATGCATTTTGTAATTTATTTAGTATTTGCATTGGTGGCATCTGGAACTGAACTGAACATGACTGTCCAGGTAACCTTATCCTTTTATAGCTTTTGATCACAGTATACTGTAAAAAAGGAAAAACAAACATACAACCAGAAACAAAAAATGCTTTAAGGTCTTAGGATAATTATTTGGATAGGAATGATTAAAATGAGTGATGTAACATGAAATCCCTACATCAGGGACAAGATTGTCCACTTGCTGACTCTGGAAGCTCTCATACTTTGCCCTCATCCAGGTTGGGGTTGGCCAGCAATGGTAGACCTTAGCATGAGATGAAGGAGCTGTTGTGGTGGCCCAGTCCAGTAGCTTCCACCATCTGGTCGCTACTGCAACATACTAGATCTGGGATGAGGGACTTCGGGACCAGTGTAACAGGCTTGTGTCCCCAGCCTAATTATAAGTCCTTTCAGGACCCATGCCACTCACAGAGTTTTGCCTCGTCCTCTGACTGTTCTCCTTCTCCTGGGGGAAGATCTTCTCCTTTTTGTATGGCACTCACTTGCTTCTCCACCCTTTCTGTGTAGGACGTCCCTGTCAATGGCGCAGGTGTTGCTTATAGTTATCATTGGTTGGGGGAATTAGCTCCACCTGAGGATAGTCTTGTCATGGGCCTCCACCCACGGTGCTCACCTCTGGCCTCCACCTGAGCTTAGTTGTCACAATATGTGGTCCTCTTCCAGAAAGATGGTCTTCTGCTGCTCTCAGATTGAAATAGTTCAGAGTTCTGAGCAGCTGAAACATCTCCACTCAAGGTCTTCCATTCCTTGCTGTGTTGCACTCAGCCCCACGTCTGCTAACCACCTCTCACTCGCAGAGTCTGGACTGACTGCAGTGCTTGCTACCACCTTAGGGCCTTGAGGCCCTCTAGCCTCCAAGCCAGCTCTTCCTGCTCTCTTCCACAGCTGGCCCGCATCTCTCCATAGGGCCAGGAGGATGGACTCTTCCTTGCCCCAATCCCTCAGGGATTACTTGCCTTCCAGCCTGTGCCCAATGCCTTCGGTCAAGCCCTCAGAGCATGCAGGTGGAACTCGCTGGCCTCATCATTGGGCTTCCCTCCAGGCCCCACCTGACCCTTGCTGGTATACTGCTTCAGGCTTCCATGGCTGGGCTGCCACCTTGTTTCTGGTGAGCTATCAGCTGTTATACCCTTGACCTGCTCCCACCAGGCACAAGGGGTTTCTCCACTGTTAGCTAGGGCAACCCAGACATCTTGCTCCTTTCCTAGCATCTCCTGGCATAGGCCCTGCCCTCCAGTGCCCTCCCGAACCCCTTGCCCTCTCCCTCGGGTAGGGTCAGGGTTCCCTCCTACCTAACCAGCGAGAGTGTCTCCATCCAGCTTTGGAGCATCTCGTCCTGCTCTCTCCAAGCTAACACTCCTTCTAAGGCTGGGCTAACACCCTCTATATAGCCCCAACCATGTGATCCACCCACTTCTGCTCACATGATCTATGCTCCCTGTGCTCAGGATTAACCCCTTCCACTCCAGGCGAGGCAAGCTAGTAGTGAAGTGTTGTGATACTGTGGGCCTGTACCTGCAACTGTTTAGCCTAGCGCGTCACCGCAACCAGGCTTCTGCAGCCCCAGACTCCTGTGGGTTCCTGCCTCATCGCCATTGACTTCTTGACAGTTTCCATTGCCCCTGCCAGGGACTAGGAGGACTGCAGGGCTTGAGCACCACAGTGACTCTGTTGTCCCCCACTGGCTTAGAACCAGGTTCACTGCTGCAATATGTGCCCCCAATGGCCATGTGCCTTGAGTGGCTCTTTTCTAGTTAAGACGCAGATTAAAAGAGCTGTTTATAACAATGGTGGCTAATGAGTTGTGACCACTGCTTAACTTATTGATTACTTCACTGTATCTACCAGAAATGTATTTATTTATTTAATATTTATTTATTTAATAGATTTATACCCCGCCCCTCCTGCTAAAGCAGCTCGGGGCGGCTTCCAACAATTAAAACACAATAAAAACAATTTAAAACATCCAATACAATAATATAAAAATATTAAAACAGGGTTAAATATAATAAATACATAATAAATAATAGGTAAGATGGGGGAGCTAAAAATTGGTCCAATAAAAGATAGCATCTGAACTTCTTCCTAGGGAGGAATAGCAGAAAATAGATTTTTGCTGTTGGACGTTGGCCCTTTTCAAACCTGCAGTTCATGGGGGAGGCGCTGCGGTCCATGGGAGATGGGTGGAGGCGGTGGTGGATGTGCGGGCTGGCACACGGATGCATACCCATCTCCGCTCATCTCCACGCACGGAGGCACCTCCATTTTCCCCAATGCCTCCATGCGTGGGTAATCAGTGGAGATGGGTGTGCGAGAGTGCGCACGCACCTCCACCGGCGGTCACATAGATGTGTGCACCCCCCCTCATGCATTTGCACATGTGGGTGGGGCGTCCATGTAAAAAGGACCTTTGTCTTGCATTAGTTCTTTCTACGAAGTTAGCCAAATAATATGGTGATGAGTGCCCCATACTTTGTGGTGATGCACATGCAAAAGGCAATAAGGACAAAACGGTATTGGAAACATAATGTTTTGTGTTAGTTAATTTTGCACTTGGATTTATTTTTTGACACCATAATAGATAATTTGAAATACTCTGTAAAATATTTCTAGGATTATATGGCAGAGAAACTTCCCTGCATTAGCTCCTATCCAGCTACACTTCTATTTTTTGGTTTTATGTATCCTATTAATTCAACTTGTTTTTTTCTCTCAAGGTGAATGTTCTGTTGTAGGGGACTCCCATTTTACAACTTTTGATGGTCGTCATTATACTTTTCTTGGGATTTGCCAGTACATTCTGGTAAAAGGTACCGGGAAAGATAAATTCACAGTCACTTTGCAGAAGGCTTCCTGTGGTCAGGTGAGTTCACACTTCAATTAAAAATTTGTGATGATAAATAGATACATGAACACTTACAGTAGTCTTATGTAGTCCGCTGTAGTAAATTAATTAGACAGGCTTAGCAATAAAAATGTCATAAATGAAACAGAAACCATTTTATTGCTTTTTATATGGAGTGGCTAGCTGTTCAGGACCTGTATTTTATTTCAGTGATAAGAATTGGCCTTTGTAAAACCAATCGCTGCCTTTAGTGGAATTAATACTACAGAAGCTTTCATTCATGCTTGGCTCCACGAGCATCTCCTTATTTGGTTACATCATGAGCAGGTGTCTTAGACAGATAAATGCTCTTGGTGACAGGAGTGAACAGGTTTAATATACTGCCAACTAGATAAGGGCCATTTGTTAGCAGATTGAAGTATTTATATGTTTTATAAGACATCTCA
The DNA here is from genome assembly GCA_003113815.1 of Sphenodon punctatus. Lineage (NCBI taxonomy): Eukaryota > Metazoa > Chordata > Lepidosauria > Sphenodontia > Sphenodontidae > Sphenodon > Sphenodon punctatus. Next base: position 1,956,697 of record QEPC01014254.1, on the reverse strand, counting down.
TTTCTTGGAACATTAAATCTGAGAGTTCACAAAAGTATTCCGATATTCATTGTGTTAAAATATATCCCCCTAGCCATATCAGCTAGGGGGATAAAGAATACTACATGTTTAAACTATACAAAAACCAAACAAACAGAAAACCCCAGACTGAATGAATTTGCATTCTTGGCTCTGAATTTTTCAACAATTTTTTTTTTTTTTTTTTAAGGCAAATGTTTTTCTTTGATTACAGTTTGGGAGGATTTATGCCTTTTACTGTAGTCTAAGGGGAAGGGAAAGGTCTTCCTTTTGCATTAACCAGTGTGGATTTGTAGAGAGGGCATTCTTTAGTTCCCTCCTACAACTCTTGATCAACTAAGCTTTAAATCTGTGCTTCCATCCAGGGCTATCTTGCAATCTATGGTGCTCTGTGTTGGCAACAGGGATTGCCGACCTGGGACCTGCAACAAACAGGACTGGGGCCTGCTATTACTTCCATGAATGATTATAACTTATCCTGTTCACCCTGAATTCATGTTTGCCACACCTCTGGATATCTTGCATTCAGTGAATGGTACTTGTGTGCTTCCTTATGCCATTCCTCCAGCTTTATGTTTTAGGCTGTTGCATAGAACAAACTTATCTTATGAAGACAGCAGTTGTTGCTTTAGATTAATTTTTACATTAACTCTGCATAACAAACTGGAGTTTAATTCAGTTTTATGAGAAATTATCGGTGTATCTTCCTTCTCCCTTTTCACCCAGCACCTTGATCACGCCTGTATCCAGTCAATAACACTAGTTCTTGAGGATGATACGAGGAAACAAGTGACTCTTACCAGGGGAGGTGAAGTCCAAATTGGCTCTAACCAGGGTTTTAACCTTAATGGTAAGACTAAGGCACACACAGATTTGAGTTTCAGTGAAGTTAGGGGACAGGGGTGGTTTTGATGGGTAATTTTGAGGTAGTGTTTTGAGGGGGGTTTAGGTGTGGGAAATTGGAGAGATTGTATCGGGTAGTTTTGGTGGGGGGTTGTGGGAGGGTTGAGGTTTTTAGGTTGTTTTTGTACAAGTTTTATATATTTTTATTGTTGTGAGTCACCCTGAGCCCTTGTGAAGGGCAGCATATACATTAAAACAAACAAATAAATAAGATCAGAGTCTTTTCTTCATATTTTCCCATGCTTTTTATTGTGAATAAATCATTCCTTAGAAAAAACCAAACCATGCCAGATGCTGTTACCATGAAACCTAAAAGGGTTTGCTGTTTACATAACCTTTGGCATGTTGTGAACACCCAGCAACACTGGGAAGGGGGAGTCCCTTTGACACTTCCCCATCACTCTTCCATGTAAATTCTCCAGTCTTAAGAGCCAACCATCCTGCTTTTGGTTTGCCATGGTTTGGATGTTGCTGTCCTGACCCACTCTGTAAGTTGCCCTGAACCTTTAGGGGAAGGGAGGGATAAAAATAGAAAAAAATAAATTAATAATTAAAGCCTGAGGAGATGTAACTGCTTCCATTGAGGCCAGGCTGGCTCAAAGCACACACTCTACCCAATCTGCTTGGACCATGCTCCTAGCTGCAGGAGGCCCCAGTGCTCTAAAATGCTGTGATGTCACTGGTGCCCCTTAGGGGACATGGTCAAATTAGGAAGGGGCAGGAGAGTGCCTGAGCTAGGTTTGCCAGATAGGCACATTTCCCCAAGATACTTATGTGAAATACAGGTTGCAGGGATGCATTGGAGCCAGTGCAGCCCTGCAACCTGCATGTCTCATAGGCACATTTTTACAGAACACTTAACTGCCCACTCTAGCCTGTTCCCTGTCCCTTTTCTGACCTCCCACCCCTTATAGAGAGTTGTAACATTAAGGTGTTACATTGGGAGAGGCGGGGGTTACCAAGACACATCAGGTTGGGGTTCAGAAGAGCCTGGCTGCATCAGCCCTGGACTTGGGTTGGGCCCCATGCAGTCGAGCTCAGCTAGGCTTTAGTCAGAGCAGGGCTCAAGTTCATTTGATGCTTCTGTTTGATTAAAGTTGCTGGAGCTTGCTGCAAATTAAAATGCAAGAAAGGCAGTTTGGTTTAGTGGCCTCTGTTGTTAGATCTTGCTGACTTGTTAAATCCTGGATTTTTTGGCAGGAACTCTGTCATCTTGGAGCATTTAGAAGTATCTTACACTGTAATGTTTAAACCTCATCCACTGTGGTAAAGAGCGTATATAAGCTAATCACAATGGTCTACTCTGTTTAAGATGAATGCAGTTGCCTCTATGGATATTAAATGGATGCAATGCTAGTAAAATATCCAGTGTCCAGTATGTTTTATTAGAAAGGTGGCTTGAGCATTATTTAGTTAGTAAATTACATAAATAATTCTTATTGTACCTTAGTTGAGTTGCCCCACCTCACCCCTGGGCGGGGCATCCATTTAAAGGTGGCCTGCCAGATGTGTAGGCAGAGCAGAGGTAGGACAGGCTGTCCCTGCTGCCCCACCAGCAGTGCTCTGAAACATCCCAGAGCACCGCCCGCAGAGCGGCAGCTCAACCCTGGGGCACCGGCTGGAGGCAGGGCTGCTATCCGTCTGCTCAGTGGACGGCTGCTGCAGCCTGGCTTTCTGCCAAGGGTTGCCCCCTGCATCCCCTGCGTCGGTGTGAAAATATCCATAGAAAGGTTTTGTCTTGCCCGTTATCATACAAGTCCTTTCTGGCAGAGATGGGTGTGAAACACTTGGTCTCTTAATGTTTAGTCATATGGGGGAGTTCCTCCCACCAGAGGCATATGGACTTTGCGGTCCTGTCAAGGTAGGGTGGTCTCTGGTTGGGCTAATGGCACACAATGGGAAAGGGATACCCACATGTGTATGTTGTGGCGGGGTGCTGTGGTTAAGTCCTTGTAGAGATTGGGCCCACAGCAAGCTAGCACCCTGCCGTTGGAGGCCCACTTAAGGGTAGTAAGCCCAGGTGAGGGCAACTGAAGGTCACATGATCAGAGTCTGGGTATAAAAGAGCAGGAGCTCCCAACTGCGGGAGGGATGGCTATCAGGAAGAGTCAGAGTCTTCCTTGCAGGGCTGAAGCCATTTATCCATCCGGCTCAGCTCTTAAGACACAGGATGGGTACCCAGGTTATGATACGTACAAATACATTCAAAATAGACCATTAAAACCAAATAAAGTCCCCATGCCCCCTAATATATTATAAACACAAATAAAAACAAGTACAATCCCGTAACCCACAACTCCCCAACCCCTACTCATGCCTGCCAAATACCTAACCTAATGAGGAAGTTCTCACATTGCTATTTATTGCCTCAGGGCTCCCCCAAGAGGAGGGGGGAAGCTTGCCTGTGGGCTCTGCATTTATTAGGTTTGCTTTGGTTTGGCTAAAAGCCTAGCCTATGGAAGGACGTGAAGCCTAGGAGTGAGGTTAGCAATCTGACGTTGGGGGTTGTGACTTTGAGGCTGTTCAGCAATGAAAGAGCAGTGGGTAAAGGACTTGGTGTGGTGGGTGGTCCTGGTTCTGAAGCAACTTAAAGCTATCTCTGATACATATATCACGGATAGGGGTTGGTTTTGGGGTTGGGAATGGGGAAGTGGTATTGGGGAGGTTTGTGGGGTTTATTTTAGGGATTTATGTATTGGTTTTAATGTGTTTATGATTTTTGAGCCACCCTGAGCCTCCAGGAAAGGGTGGCATATAAATTTAAACAAAAAAGTAAATATATTGTGTGTGGTTCAGCATAGTGATAGTAGTAGTGTGTGTCTCCAATGGTGCATGCACAGAATGTGTGGTATTTGGCTGTCTCATTAATTTTGAGGGCAGGGAGTCAAAGATAAAAGGTCACAGTTGAGATTATTCAGGGGATATTTGTTGAATAACAATACTGTTTCAAAGCTTTATTTTAAATTAAAACCTTAAAATTGCTTGATGGTTTACTATGGGAATATTTTAACCAATGAAACCTCATTTATATATTTTTCTTATGTCCATGTGCAGTGGATATTGAAATTCGGAACCTGTCTTCTTTGTTTGTGCAGCTGAAAACTAGGTTTGGTTTAAAGATCCAGTTTGCTAAAGATGGGGAGAGACTATATATCCAAGTCAATACTAGCTGGAAGAGAAGAACGCTGGGGCTATGTGGAACCTACAATGGAAACTTAAGAGATGATTTTCTGTAAGTCTGCTTTATGTCGGTGCAGTTTGCTTTTAATAGGTAACCTGGATGATGCTAATTATTCAGATATCTGACCAGATTGTTTAAATGACAGTTACAGTTTTCATAAACTAAGCAAAAACTGCCGAGTTAAATTCCAACAATCTCACCTGCTTACATGATTTCTACATTAAAATAATAAATTGGTTCACTCCAGCCCATTTTTAGACGTTGCAGTGGGCTCACGGATTTAAATAATCTGCCATTAGAAAAGTTGCACAGGTGGTGTTTAGATGCGCCACCGCCATTGAAAACCGCCACTCGTGCATTCCTTTGAGTTGACATTGGTTTCAATGTCAACTCAATATGAAGGTTTTAAAAGAAGTCGTGAGTGGCCGTTTTCAATGGTGGCGGCGTATCTAAATGCCGCCAGCGCGACTTTTCTAATGGCAGATTATTTAAATCCATGAGCCTGGTGCAGCGTCTAAAAGCAACCTGGTGAATATTTCTCTGTAAAGTTCTTAGGAACCAATGTATTCAAGTTTTTGGTTGGTTTTTTTTCCTTGTTTTTTTTTTTTTTAAATCTCAGAGGTCAGTTTCGTATGCTTTAGAGAAGGAGTTTTGTCTATTGATTGGAGACAGGGTCTAAGCAGTGTTTAATTTGTACTTTAAAAATGTTATGGCTCAAACCTACCCCAAGTCCATTAGACGCATAGGTGTAGTCAGAGGATCTGGAGAAGTTGCCCTGCCAGCCATTGCCCCTATCCATAGCTGAATTGAGTTTGTTGGGGTGGACAATCTGGAACTGGGAATGGGAGCGGTAGGGCTTGGGCTAAGCAGAGCCCCAGAGAGACTTTCAGGCAAGGCAGCTCAGGAGAGTGCTTCTGTTCCCATCAGCTTCTTTTCATGAGTCATTCCAAAGTTTTGGTGAGAAGAGGAGGAAGGGATGGGCACTGCAGGAAGAAAATGATGGGAGTAATCCAGAGCTTCCTGTAACAGGAGGAGCAACTTTTGCTGTTGGTGCCTCCCTCTGCTCTTTGGGTCATTGTCTGTCTGATTGATGCCAAGCATAAATTTCACATATTCGACAAGATCTTAATTATGCTGTTATATTTGTCACAACAACTATTAGTAACCATGTTTGTTATTAGTCAAGCAGAAAAATCTGCTGAATAGCTTGCTTAAGTTGCAGCAGCCTTACTCTCTTCCATGTAGGTTTCATAATAGCGCTGTATGTAGGAACTACAATAGAAGGATTCAGAGGACAGAGAGATGATTCATTCCCAAACTCAGCAAAAGCAAATATTTAACAGAAGATGGGTCTCAAAGCATTGTTTAACTCTTAGGCGCCAGAGGTCAGATTTCCTTGTATGGAGTCCATTGCTGGCAATAGACTTACTGAGAACCACCAGCATAAAAGCAGTAAGGATTCTTTATTTTTTTGGAAACTGGAGTTTGTAGAAACAGGAAAAGTCAAGCTAAAGATGGCATAGTATAGCCAATAAATTATTTTAATTTCTTAGCAGACTAGCTCTTTTTTCATATAAAGTTTTCCCACTCATTTGATTCATGGATTTAATAGGTTATAGGTTTTTTTTCCCCAAAAGAAAAAGCTGTTTTGTAACCATGATGGTTTATCTTTTGACCATGATACTGACAGAAAATATCCTGAAAGTCTTCGTATGCCCTCCTCCTTTCTAAGGTGGATTATTGTATCATCTGTAATGTATAGTGAGCCATGGTATTCCTTGTTTCAATTCCTTCACCTCCCTTGTAGCTTTTTCAGATCCTAGCCACCAACATAGTTTACAATCTGTGTCCTTTAAATTTTTTAATTTTTGTTTTTTGCTCTTTGAGCTAGATTATCTTGATTATATATCAATACTTTTTATTTGCTGGGACAGGGCCTGGCAAATAGAAGCAAAACAATATAGGAAGTACCTACCCGTCTTGTTGTCTTCATCTGAATGATTTTGTAAAATCTCTTATGCAGGAAGTAGAGTAGCTTTGTTTCTCTCTTCCATGTTTAAGCAGATACCTGGCCTCTGAAATTCTACTTTTAATTTTGTTAACCGCACATAGCAAGAAATCAGTATCAAGTGCGAAGTGACTTCTGCTCCATTGCAGCATCACCAATTTGGATTTTAAACTTACAATGAAATAAAGTACGTCACTCCTCCTGAGCAGTGGTATCACTGAAGCTTTAGCAGCTTATTTAACAATATTATAACTTATTTAGAAGTGAATTTATGTTCAGGTTATAAAATATTTGTCATCTTTCACAGACTATTTGACCATGCTTGCTTAAGTTTTACTCTCAAAACATTTCTTTCCCCAATATTCGGAACATAAAATAGCCTGCAGAATTTTAAAGATGGCACTTGACAACCATGAACAAAAACGTGTCTTGAGAGTCTTGTTCACTTTGTTCCTCTAGTGGTGCTGGTGATACTAGGTGACAGATTAACGAGTCTTCTGTTCTACAGAGCGAGGTCTTTTAGCCCAAAACATAGAGGCTCATGCATATGTAGCAAGAGATTCCCAGTTCTATCCCTGTAGCCAATGACATAGGTTACATATACAAAATAGTTTATTTATTTATTTTATTTTTATTATAGGTATTTAGTATCCTGCACCCTCCTGCCAAATGACAGCTTGAGGCATCGTACAAAGGAACACTTAAAAATAATAAAATATAATATAAAAATACATCATAAAAACAAATAGTAAACAAGTCACTGAATGGAGCTAAAAAAAAAACACTACCCAACTCCCCCACCAAAAGCCTGGTGGAACAGTCAGGTATTGCACTGTCACTGAAAAGAGGGAAGGTCCAGGACCAAACAGACTTCTACTGGGAGGGAGTTCCACAACCTTGGAGTGGCCACCGAGAACACCCTCCCCATGGTCGCCACCTGAGAAACTCCGGGGACCTTGAGAAGGACACCCCTGGCCGACGGCAGGGGCCAATCCAGAATCCAGGGGGTGAGGTGATCCCGCAGATAAGTAGGGCTTAGACCGTATATGGCTTTATAGGTCAACACCTTGAATCGGACCCGGAAGACTATAGGCAGCCAGCGCAATGAACAGAGCACTGATGTTATGTGCTCGTGGTGACCTGTCTCTATAAGGAGATGGGCCACTGCCTTCTGCACGAGCTGCGGTCTCCAAACTGTCAGCAGGGGTAGCCCCACTCAGAGTGCATTACAGTAGTCCAGTGTCGAGGTGATGAAGGCATGGATGATAGTGGCCAGGTCGAAGTCCAAAATATACGGCTGAAGCCATTGGACCAGATGTAATTGGCCAAACGCACTTCTTGCCACAGCCTCCACTGGGACATCCAGGTGGAGCTGCGATTAAAGGACACCCCCCAAACTATGAACCTGAGCAAGCAAGGGAGGATGAACCACATCAATGATGGGGGTCACCAGCTCCTCGGCCACACCCATCATCATCACCTCCGTCTTGTTGGGATTCAGCTTCAAACGGCTTACCCTCATCCAATCCCCCACAGCCGCAGACTCAGAGTAAGCACCGAGAATGCCAGGCCTCGGTCAGCTGAAAATGAGAGGTATATACCTGTACAGCAGCATCTTTGCATGCTTTACTGGAGCTGGTGTCAGAGGTGGTCTTGCGATCCCCGAGGACAGTGTTCCTGGGGGATTTCAACATTCATGCCGATGCCAGCGTTGGTGGAGTTAAGCGTGAATTCATGGCTGCCATGGCAACCATCGGATTGTCTCAGGTGATAATTGGCCTGATGCATGATGGAGGATGTACCCTAGACCTGGTACTTTGCATGGTCTTTGAGGTGGGAGATCTGTTTGTGGGGGATGTGTCGTTGGTGCCCTTGTCATGGATGGATCATTACTTTCTCTGGACCTGTCTCCCAACGCATGTCTGCCCCTGGAGAGGTGTGGAACCTGTTCAGCTGGTTCATCTCCAGAGACTTATGGAACTGGAGAGGTTTTGGAATGCTCTTGGAGAATTACCCTCCTAATTCCCTTTTTGGGAATTACCTTCCCTAAAAAGTAATGAAAAGTTATATGGAAATCAGTGCCTTGGGGTGGAAATAAACAAGACGATAGCCCACATTAGCACCCACCAGGTGGGTGTTTGCAAGCCTGTCCAGTTCACCAGATGTTAACCCACACCTCCCATGCAGCCCGCACTTGCTCCCCTCTCACGGCATCATCCAAGGACATTGCAGGCTCACTGTGCGGGCCAGTGCATGCTAATGTGCCCACGTTTCTGTCTCTCATTAATTAGGTTCGCTTGCAGCCTCGCCCGCATCTAGGTCTGCCAGCACCATATAGTCTCAAGAGAGTGTGATTGCGCTCTTTCAGCTGACAGGTGGCTGAGAGAAGATAGAGTGAGAGGGTGAGAGTAAGAGAGCTCTGATGGAAAAGGGGGTCACAGCCAGAGAAGGCTTCTTCCTTGGCCATGAACCTTCTTCCCGTCAGAAGTAGCCCTCACATGCTCAGGCAGCTGCAAGAGAAGAAGGTCTTTTCTGCACCTCCTGCTCTCTCCTCTTGCAGCCGCTTCTCAACCAATCACTCTCTCCTCTTACAGCCTCCTGAGCACACAAGCGCTGCTTCTGATAAAAAGGGGAGGGGGGGGTCAAGGTCAGGGAAGAAGCCTTTTCTGGCTGTGACCCCCTCTTTCTATCAGAACTAGATCTGAGGAAAGGGAAAATGCTGAGTAGTGCCACCAGCGGCGGCTACCGACAGCACCTGAAATGGTGGGGAGGGGCTTGCCTGTTTGTTAGCACGACACGCAGAAATGTGAGTTGGGAGGTGAGTGGGAGTTGCATGAACCAAACACGGACTCCAGTGAGCTAATTGTCTCGTTTGAAAGCATCCTTGAACATATGTTGAATTCCATTGTGTGATTGAGTGATATTGGAGCAAAAGTATAGACAACACTAATAAGGTATTCCCCGTGAGGCTCCCTTCTTTAGGCAGACAGTGGTGTTCTTTTACTTCCTCTTTTCTCTTCTCTTCAGTTCTCCAGCAGGGATGATTGAAGGAACCCCACAGCTTCATGCCAATGCATGGAAAGTTTCCTCAGCATGTTTTGTGCCTGTCAACATCCCTGTGGTTGATCCTTGTAATATTAATCAACAAAATGGTAAGTTCTGTTTGGAATTCTGGTTTTGATTTATCTTGGATGTGTTAATAGAGTGTGAGTTTAGTCTCTGCTGGCTGTCTGAGCTTTAATGTTATATTCAGAGCATCTGTGGGTGTTATCTTCACCTCTATTATAGATCCAGAAGTAGATCAATTTTCTTGGGGATGGGAGGGGAGGGAGATGAGGAGTGGGAGAGGTTGTAAATCTCATTCCTGTAGTACATTCAATGTCTTTAATAACTAGAGGACAGAGTCCACAGAAACCTATAACCCAAAGTAGACTAGTCAGCCCTAAAGTGCTTTTTGCAGGCAAATTTCTAGGGAATTGTGGGGTTTCCTATGAAGTGTTGTCGGTGGAGGAAATAGGTCTCTGTAGCCTATGAGAATTGGAGACAGCTGAGGACTTCCCCCTAGGTCCCCTGGGTACTCTCTTCCATCTTCTAGTCTGCCTGAATGATTGCCACTCACTGTCATGCACAGAAAAGCATGTAAAGGTGGTAAATGTACCTGGGACTGGATTCTACCTAGAACAGAGTAAAGAAGGGAATTTGTGCTGAGGTGGTCAGTAAGCAGGAGATATAACAGGGGAAAAATATGAGGTTAATTTCCCATGGTGGGTGCTTTTAAATGAGACGCATCCACACAGTCCCGCTACCGTCCACGAGTCCAAATACTTGTGTGACGGTGGTACATGGGGAGGCATGTTCCTGTGAACCACACAGCAGCCACTCATAACCATGTATGGAGCACTCCTGAAAAATATGGAGTGCCTGGTGCAGGCCAGGGTGGCCGCCTCCTTGGATGGGGCAGCGTGGATGCTGGGAGCCTCGGTTAAAGTGCTCTCCATGCACGTTGCATGCATGGGCGCCCTGCAGCCATGCCACTCAGAAGCCATGCCCCCACCCCACCCGCAGTGCTTGTTTAAAAACACCCTGTGGGAGCGGAGCTTTCCTGGCAGCTGTAACAATGACTACAGAAGGGCTCAGGAGATAGGAAGACTCACAACTAGAGAAAAAAGGATGGGTGGGGGGAGAGGATGCTGATGAATGGGAGGAGAGACTAAAGCTCAATTTGCTCTAATTCTTCACGTTTAGGACTCCTTCGCACAACACCATCATTGTAGTTTTTTTGCTTGTTCCTTAATCTGTTTGCCTTGTTCTGTAAAAGTGTATTCACAAATCTGCTGTTTTCCCTGCATGTCATTGTTCCCTCCCCAGTCTTACTTAGGATTACCACGCCACCCCTTTAAAGAGGATGTTTATGAAAATTATATGGTGATGGGCTGCACTGGTTCCACTGGGCCCTGCAGTATGTATTTTTCATAAGCGTCCTCCTTTAAAGGGGAAGTATGGTAACCCTATCCTTACTTCCGTGTGCTTTTTTCCACAATGCAAAGGGCATGGAGGGATGTCCTTGTTAATATCCTTGCATGCAATGTTCTGGAAGTAACATACAGTATTCTTAAATGTGGTGGTGGTGAGCATCGACATGCTTTGATCCTGCCATGGGTGAGAGTCTTCACCCCCACCAGGAGTAGGCCTGGTTGCCAAACAAACGTGCCAGGGGCTGGGCAGGGGGAGGGAGCCGTGCAGATGTGGTCCACATGGCCCCGCCCGACATGCTGCTCAGTGCTGACCAGCCCCCTCCCTGATGGGTGGGTGGGGTGGCCATGCCTACCCAAAAAAGCTCTGGCCATTGGCCAGAGTTAGGTGGAGTGGGCCATTAGACGTGATTGCCCGCTCTACCATGGTCTGGGATAGGCTTCCTCGAACCGTGGCAGGGCTAACCCTGGGATGCGTGCTGGCAGGGAGCCCAGTGCACAACCCAGAGTTAATCCTGCCACAGTCTGAGGTATGCTTGTTCCCGTCCATGGCAAACATCTGGCCGGCAGGAATAAACGTAACACCACCATGGGTGGCCACCCATGGTAGAGTCACTTCTGAAAACACCCATAGAGCATGGAGTGTAGTAGCCTCTGCTCGAGGACTCTGGCTATACTTCTATGGCCACTCAGAAGGTGAAAACAGAAGTGACAGCCTGCTCTGGGTTGGGAGACCACAGCAAACACGGTCCAGACTGGGTTGGGGTGCTGAACAGACATGCCTGTGGTCAGGACGCAAGAAGGCAGGGAGCGCTTATAATGTGCGGCCGGTCCTGCACTGCACCCAACACACCACCCCCGCCATGATGGACATCCATGGTGGCCAATGACAACCAGCTATGGTGGAGCTGACCCGGGATGTGTTGACAGCCCGTGAACAGACGTGATAGCCTGTTCTGGCCCAGTCGGGTGGGCCTTAGCCTAGGCAATGACTTCAGTGGTTTCCTGAGGTCAGAGCCTGGCCTAGCTGCCAACATGGCCTGGGGCAATCCTGGGCCAAGGTCTGTGAGCACCTAGAAGTGCAGGTGAGGTCTGGTCCAAAGCATGCAACAGCGGGCTGCTGTCACGACTGTTTTTACCCAGTGGTAGAAGAACTAAAGCTTGACATAGCACCATTGCTACTTGATAAAGTCCAAGTGAACCATTTGCAGTGGATAAAAAAGAACAAGGGATCATCAAGGAACAGAGGAAGGAATTCCATGAAAAATTTGCTCATTGCTGCCTGCAAGGCTAAAGGAAATATCAAGTGTGGTAACCTTCTGCATGCCTCAAAACCCATTCCTTTCAATGACTTCTAGTTGTTCGCCTGGAATATTTGTTGTTTCCATGTAATCCTCTACAGGAACATAGATATTGTTGGCATGAGAGGGTGGCTAATAAATATTTATAAATAAATAAAATAAATAAATAAGATGGTTTTATCCAAGTTAGGTTCATAGCTGATGACATGTTAATAAAGCCAGTTTTGTAACAGTTTTTTATTCACTTAGTCAAAACAGGTGTTTTATTATTTATTTATTTATTTGTTTATTATTATTCTCATTATTATTGCATAGTTATTTGAAGTGGTGAGTTTTAGCATTCTATTTTCAATTGATATGCTAACATGGTGTTAGCATGGTGTTAGTACAGGTATCCTGTACTAACATTTTCATTTGATATACCAACAATTGCTACTACAATAAAGAAAACGTTATCTTCTTTAGTTGGGTATGCAGCCCACTGTGATATCATCAATCAAGAACTTTTTGCTTCATGTCATGCCTACGTCAGTCCAGGATTATACTACCAGCTGTGCCGCTTTCATGCATGTAAATGTGGGAGCAGCTGTGTGTGCAATGCCCTTGCACACTATGCCTATGTCTGTGGCAAGCATGGAATTACTATTGATTTCAGATCTCACATCTCATACTGCGGTGAGTAATAAAACATTTGTAAAAGAGGGATAATTTTTAAAAGGTGAAATTACATTAGTGATCATAAATTGTCAAAACTGAACAAACCAGTGATTTACACTGAAAGCTACAACTGAGCAGTAGGATGATGAAACACAAATGTGGAATGCAGTATTGAACCAGTACTGGATTAGGAATATCAGCTTTTGGGAGTGGGTCCCAACACTACTATGAAAACTGGCTCTTTTTTCTTTTCTTTTCCGAATCTGGCCTCTTCATCCAGACCAAGAGAGATGGGAAAGAGCTATTAAAAGGATTTGGAATCTTTGGATTTCAGTTCTAGATGTAGGAGGAAACCCTCTCCTGAAAATATGTTGAAGGCAATGCAGTCAGGAAGCTTTTTAAATCTCTCTTCCTTTGATTTTCTCTTCAAGACGCACTAGGTTTTTCATCACTTCATCCTTTTTCCCCGATCGTATTTTATTTTTAGAATCCTGGGCCTGGAAGGGGCATCAGTGGTCACCTAGATCAGTGGATAGGACAAAGTATTTCCTAGTAATGCTGCTCACCAGAATTAGTCTGCTTAAAACCCCATGCAACGTTGTTGTAATTATAGAGAGTGTCACTGTCATCCATGTATCTCAGTGCCTGTGCCTTTATTTTGTTACATGTTTTAAGGCTATGCTGTTTCTCCCTAGCTCTAGTATGCCTGAGTGGTATGTTGTACCACCACTGTTCTTCTCTTTGTGATCACTCCTGTTCCTCCCTTCCCATGCTGGGTGCCTGTGGTACTGACTGTGCTGAAGGGTGTAATTGTCCAGATGGGAAATACTTTGAAGAATCAATTGGCTTTTGTGTACCAATGTAAGTCTTATTAAATGTTACCATGTTTGACTTTTTTTTTGAGCAAGTCTTCAAAATCTCTTTCTTCTATTTCATGTATGGTGTTCCATGTGCTTGCACCCAATACTGGATGCTGTTGTGATTGTAAGCCAGTGACTAACTAGACATTTGATTCTAATGTCATTCTGTAAATCAGGAGTTGCATCAATAATGCCAGTATCCCTTCTGTATTTGGGAAGAAAACCTGCTTCCTGTAGGGCTGCAAAACAGAGTAACAGCAAATAAATATTTTGAGGATCAATGCAGGCTTTACATGTCTTTCTCCAGGCCAGACTTGCATTGTAAATATAAATGAGCTGATCAGTGAATAAATTAAAATTTACTGCAAATAGTTAGGATTTGCCTAGTGAATTGTCTGTATATCTGAATTTTTTACAATCGATAAAAAGTATATGCTTTTTGTTAACAGATCTAGCTGTCGCTGTTATTACAAAGGCAGAACCTTCCAGCCTGGGGAGATCTTGCCCACACAGTCAGGCTCATGGTGGGTTACTGTTTGGAGATTTAGTCTTTCGTTGACTCTGCCTGTGATCCTGCTGTTAGAAATATTCAGGCGGCTTCCTGCATGTGGAGTTCTCAATACAGAATGAGGGCATAATTGCTTCAGGATCTGTTTTTATTATGTATGTTGGAAATGGAAACTCCTGGAAAGAAACTGTTTCTTTGTGCATTCTTGTGTACACCATGGATAAAAAGGCTAGGACACATGCAGTGGGTTTATTACTTTTATGAACACACGTATCCAGACAAACATCCTCATCCTATCTCTTGGCCTCAGTTTCCTTTTTGTAAAATGGGAACAGTAACGATAATGCATAATAAAAATAATAATAATGAATAATAAAATGATCAGAGAAGGATCTGACACTGAAAGTGATACAGAAATAATAATAATAATAATAATTAATAAATAAATATCCTGGAATATGAGAGTTAAGACAGTTTCTTTTCCTTGCTTTAACATTTTCTAGCTTCAATATTAGCACCACTGATGCTAATGTTGTTGTAATTATATGTTAGCCATTCATTTAATAATATAAATACAGTCATTTCCACAGCTGCATTACCTTCACAAAGTTCACTGTTTTTTAATAATAGGACTAAATCACGCTTCGCAATTTTCTTTGCTCAAATTCTTCTTTTTTTAAAAGAAAAAATTGAAAATGTAATTCAGCTATGATCATTCTTTCCCAAACTCACTGAATCACTTCCCTGTTGTATTCACCGCCTATTGTATTTTCCCCAGAACAATGAGTCTTCATGGTCTAGTACAGAAGTGGTCAAAGTTCCTGGCGCCAAGAGTCACATACCAAAGCCTTCATATGTCTTGAGAGCCACAAAATACTACGCAGCCATTTGAAGCATCTCCTAAACTTAAACTAAGCCTCATCCCTCCTTTCCTCTCTTGCTTTGTGATTGGCTAGTGGAGTTGGTGCTCTGTGGTCTTGCTAGCTGAGATTATGAGGAACAGTTGAGATTCAAATGCAATGAAGACAGGCACTGGACCATTAGGGTACTTTGGGGCCTGGGACTGGCCCTGGCCAAGAGCCTCACATAGCTCCTGTCCAGAGCCACAGTTATCCTACCCATGACCTATTACCAAGTCTTAGCCACCCTTAATCAATCAGATAAGTTAAAAATAACTAGGAAAATATGGGACACTGTATTTTAGATTCTAGAACTGAATGTTCGTTCTACTCTTAAGCTGAATTATTTGAACTCAGTTGGATCATTTAAATTAGAAAATGTTATTAAAGCTGTACATGAATGTTAAATAGTGTCATGTTCTCCGACCTATACTGTAGTTATTTGATGTTCTTCCTCTTAGAGTAATACTGTTTGTTTCCTTCTCTTAGCCTGTGCATGAATGGAACAATGAAATGCACAGATATTGCTACAGTTCCTGCAGGTGACTTAATACTTATTTATAGTTTTGTAGTTGCTATACATTCATTTATTTTCCTATATTTTCATAAAGCACATCCGATCCCTGATGATTTTTCCCACACTGATTTTTTTACAAATATGTTTGATGTTAACTTGTTAAAAGCTAGTGTATATAGGGCAAACTTTTTCAGTGTAAAATTTAGCTCCTAAAAGAAGTACCTTGATTTTCAGAGGTGTTGAACCGATGAAACTTTAATGAGACTACTTATGAGACCTTATAAGGTTTGTTTGTGCTCATCACCACTGAAACTCAAACCAGTTGCTTAGGGAGAATAACCCAAAGCACAAGTAGTGAGGCTCTAACTGGTTCTAGTGGGTTCTGATCAAGCCCTAGGTGCCTGAATAATAATATGGATTTAAAATGTCTACCTTGAGGTATCCTGATTTGAAAATGTTGAGTATCACTAATAAATACTTTAAAAATGTATTAATCCATAGAATGTAAGATAGTTTGTTATTTGTCACTTAAACTGTAGTCTAATATGTATATATAAATGCACTTTGTAATTAGCAGACTAACACTATGTAAATTCTTAAAATTTCAATTGCAATCAAATAAATTTGTAATCTTCACTGTGAGGGGGCATCTGATCTCATTTAATCTGCTTTTTACATTTGAAGTTCACACATGCCCTGAAGGAAAAATCTACTATGACTGCAGATCCCATGTTCCTGGTTTTCCTGTTGCTGGGGTGAACTGTGAGGTATCCTGTGCAAACCTTGCCATGAACTTCACCTGCGTGCCCTCACCACCATGTGCAAGTGGCTGCATCTGCCCTCCTGGGTAAGTGTTAGGCACTGTATTTAGAAGAGCCAGGAGAATGGGAATTAATTTCCTCCACAAGGACATCCTATCTATGGACTTTGATAAACGTTTCTGTCTTTAGTATGATGCAGAAATATCTGATTTAGCTTTGTTTGCAAACTCATAATGTTCAAGCTGCCAGTTTGTCAGTATTTGTACATCTGACTGTACAGCTGATTTAAGTTTGAAAAGTCAATATACTGCAGGTGTAAGACACTGCAGTTCCCTTTGGGTGTTAACAAATGAGACAAATAGCCCCCTGGAGTCCAGGTTCAGTCTGTGCAGCCTCCGCTCACATTTTTAGTGTGTTAGAGCCTAATAAACAGGCAGCCCCCTGTGTGTATTTTTTGTGCATTCGGGCAGCCCACACTAGGCTTGGTTCAAGGATTTTTGTTACCCTGCCTCTCAGTCATCCCCCATCATTCATCCACCGAGCTTATCGGTGGCAGCAGCTGCATTGGGGTGGCAGAAGCAGTGGCAACAGTTGGATATAAGCGTGGTAGAGGTGCCTTCTTCAATTTGCCCTCTTAGGCGGCCCTTCCCCCGATCTAGCGCAGAGTTGAGTGGTGGCAGCAGCAGGATTGGGGGCGGGAGAGGTGGTGGTGGAACCTGAATCAAGTGTGGCTCCAACTAGGGGGCAACTCTTCCACTCCTGATCCTGTGCGGAGCTTATTGGCAGGGTTGCCTAGGGCAGCAAGTCGAAGGGGGTGCCTCTCCATCTAGCACAGAGCTTATCAGTAGTGTTGGCAGTGGGGAGCTTGGATTGGGGCAGGAGAACTGCCCCTTTCAATTTGCTGCCTGTATGGTAACACTGGAGCTGCCTCCAATTAGCCCCCAGACACAGGCTTAACATGACAAACTTAATACGTGGGCAGGCGTTCTTCCCTGCCACGCTCCACCCACCAACCCTCCCCCTTCCCAATATCCTGCCCCCTGTCATGACTCACAGCTGCGGCAAAACATGGGAACAAGAAGCCACACCAGCTTTCTTGCTTTCTTTTTGGGTAGAGCTCCGAGAGGCTTTCCAGTGCCTACTATCCCAGCTCAGCCACCCCATGGAGGTTCATATCTGGGTTTATGCCTGCCAGCATTTGGCAGCTGGAAATAACCTTTTGCTATGCACACAATGCTGAGTTGAGCAAATTGCATACTTTAATGAGCACCTATAATGAAAATTGAAAGCGAAAGTATGTTGTCGACCTGTTTTTTTGCATCCACGGCTCACGATGATGCATGGGCAGGTAGCAGCACACAGTTTTATTGGGTTCTCACCTGCTGTGGTGTTTGAAATCCCTTTAGGTTTGCATAAAACCTCCAGTCAAATGTGCACCTCTTGTACTCCCTCTCTAGCATCCTCTGCATTATCATACAGTGGGGTAGAAAACATCCCCACTCACCAGGGTGCTCTGCACTTCTCCGAGTGTCCAAACTTCATTATAGGGCAACAAATTCTCCTTCAGTCAGTTCACATTCCCTGTACTCAGTCATGTATTTCCCTGAAGAGATTCATCTCTGTAATCTGATTGAGGCAGTTCTGGTAGCCCCGTGGGTATCCTATCTCATCAGGGAAGTGATGAGAAGAAACGACAGGAATGGTCCAGCCTCCCTTAGTGTCTGTCCTACTTCTGGTATTGCACAAATATCCAGAAACGTTGTGGTCTTTGCATCCCACTCTGTTATCTTGTCCAGGGCTCCCACTCTTCTGTTCTGCTGAACTTGGAACTGCAGCTGGGTTGTGCCATGTCTGCACTCTATCATGCATCCATAGAACCCATTGTGTGCATGTGCCACCCTATGAGCCCTTAGACTGTCTTGGAGGATGTTTCTGACTGTTCCCTCTGTACATCAGACTGTGCCCAAATGTCAGGAAAGGCTAGGGTATCACCCTCCAAATTCTCTGCCCCCCCCATTCCCCAGCTGGCCAAAGCACCCACAGACAAAAGCTTTCCCAGGCAAACAACCAACAGCAACCTTTATCCTATGGCGCCACACTCCACAAAGTTGTCTACGCTACTCCTGCACCCTATATCATACCGCTGTGCCATTCCTACATCTGCTGAGCTGCTGTGGACCGGCTAATCCTAGCATAGACATGGCAGCAGTGGGACTCAGGAGTTCCTTTGCTTCTTCTAGTAGCAGCTACCAGTGCATCACAGGCTGTTCTCGGGGAGGGGGGAAGGAGGAAAGAAATGGCAGGAGAGACACTGTGCATGTGCTGCCCCCTGTAAACCGACAGGGAGACAGCTGCACTTGGCCACTACTGCCTGCTATTTCCTGGTCCTGACTTTTACCCATTCTCATGCTACTTCTGGAACTAATCATTACTGCCTTAGGGTGCCACCCCACCCAGTTCTGGAATCACTGATCGAGACTGTAGTGTGGACCATCTCCATCTGTTTTTTTGCATGGATTGCTTCATTTAATCATGATTAAATCACATTTCTGTGACAGCTATAGCAATTAACTCGGACTAAAAGATTAATAATTGAAAATAATCAGTGCTGTAACAGACCAGCGGTCCCACCCACTGTTACGTTCTTACAGGATAGGTATCACTTTCAGGTTTTTCGCTCTCTTTTGGGAAATAGCTGTCTCAGGCTGCTTTCAGATGCTACAGGGGAGGGGTGGGAACTTTTGCAATCACCACGGCGGCTCTCTTAATTGTGATGATTAACACCTGTCAGAATGCACAGGTGATGATTAACACCTGTCAGAATGCACTAATCTCCTTTTAATGCATGAAAACACCTGTGCATGACCGGGCTCCCAAATGTAGCCTTTACAACGTGGGTGGTCTGTGCTCTAAAAGGGGATTAGAGCATTCTAACAGGTGCTAATTCTAGCAATTAGAGCGCCATGGCAGCAGTTGCGAAAGTTCCCGTCCCTCCCCTGTAGTGTCTGAAAGCAGCCTCATATGTCTCTTGATGACTCCTTGCTCATGCCTCTGCCTGAGGAGTAAGGACTTGGTTCTTACAGTTCATGGTTTTTCAGTTCTTCTCCAGTGCCTGAGAGATGCCTCACACTGCAATGGGGTTCCAGGTCAATCTGGATTCCTGGGCTCTTGGGCTTTTTCCTGCTCAAGATTCCTCAGTTCGAGCCCTATATGCCCTTCAAGTTGGCCTACTAGGCACCTCCCTCTCTTCGGAGCCCTAGTCTCTCTCAGGAACCCTGTTGCCTGGAGGTTCCCTGGCCCCAACCTCACAGGTATCTTCCTCCTAACCTGCCATGAAGCCTCCCACTGTTCCTTGGCTCCTTACAGCACAGGAGCAACCAGCTCTTGCTTCTCAGGAACCCTGCCTCAGTAGCTGATTAGATGTTCATGAACCCTAGCCAGTCTTCCACCCAGACGTAGGGGCTTCCCCATTTCCCTAGGGCTTCCATCTCTTGTGTCGGAGCCCTCACCCCAAGAGCTGGATCTATCTTTTCTCTCACACACACTTGTTACTGGCTCATCTGCCCCCCCTAAAGCCCTACGAACACACACAGGCTACTGGCTCATCAGCCACCCTGTAACTCCTCACTCACACTTGCACTCACACCCACGTTGGTCTTTCTCCAGGACTTCCTGCAGTCTTCCTTCAGAACTCCAACTTTCCTGCAGGTCTCCCCGTCTCTCCATGGTCTGTCCTGGGATTCCAAGGCCTGTGCTGGCCTAAGGCACTGCCCTTCAGGGACTTTCTGAACCTCCTTAGCCTTTCCTTAGGTGGGGTCAGGGTTCCCACCAACCGCCCCCAAAAGGTGGTTTCAGGAGCTCCTCACCCTGCTGGCTCCAAGTTCTAATTCACTGACTGGACTTATGGTCTCCATCTTAAGCCCCAGCTAGTGTCATGTGACCCACCCACTTCCAGTCAAATGATATTTACATGGTGCTGGCGTAACCCTTTCTCTGCTGGTTCTGATTTAGTAGCTGAGTGCTAAGCAACTGTGGACCACATCCTGCAATAGTCTGCCCACAGCACTCTGCTACAAGTGTACTTTAGTTGATATTGCAGCTTGTTTACCGATATTGCATTTGGAAATAAGGAGTCAACATCATGTGGTTAGTTAAATTTAGGAACTACAATAACCACCTACTAAATTTAGGAACTCCACTAACCACCTTTGCACACCCCCGGACCTCTCCTTTACATGGATAGTTAGTTATGAGCTTATTTGGTGATATTGATACTTAAGCTAACTTTTTAAAATTACTCTGAAGGATGGCAGAACATAAAGGAAAATGTTACGTTCCGGATAGTTGTCCATGTACCTGGAAAGACTGGGAATATTTGTCAGGAGAAGTTATAGCTACACCTTGCTACGCATGGTAAGTGACTGTTACCTATTACCCAGATTTCAGTTCCTAATGATATATATTTAAAATCTCTTAATCGAGGACATTATTTTTGTCAAGAGAGAGTTTGTACTGGAATAGTATTGTGGTGTATATAAAAAACATCTGAAATAAGGAAGGATACAGAAAAGGAAGTTTCTACTGTAGATAACATTATATAACCTGGTCTGACCATTACCTCCTTAAGGCGTGCATCCTGACGCATGTCAACCCCCAGTGGGGTGCAGGACTTATTAGATCAGTCCACCCCCAGAGACTTATGGAAACGGATCGGTTTTGGAATGCTCTGGGGGAGTTTCCCCTGGACCTTGACATTCACTCGGTCGATGATCTCGTAGCCTTCTGGAACACCTTGTTGGCCGAAACCATTGACAGAGTGGCTCCCAGGCGTCCACTGCCCTCCTGAGTCTCCCACAGGTCTCCTTGGTTTACTGAGGGCCTGCGGTGTTTGAAGCAGGAGAGCTGGCGGTTGGAGCAACGGTGGCGCCGAATTCGTGATGAGTATGATTGATTGCAGAATGAGAGCAGTTTAACGGCCTATGCTGTGGCGGTGCAGGCAGCAAAGAAGCAATTCTTTGCTGCCCGTATTGCATCTGCAAAGTCATGTCCAGCGGAGCTTTTCCAGGTAGTGGAAGGTTTGGTCAGTCCTGCCTGTCTCTGCCTGGACCTGGAGCAATCCTGTGACCGCTGTGGCCCGTTTATTGAGTACTTTGTAGATAAGATGGCTCGCATCCGCCTGATTTCAGTTCTGCAGTTATTGCAGAGGATCATCTTGGGGCTATGGATGCCCCGTCCTGTACTGTTTTGTGGGATCGTTTCAGATGGTATCGCCTGCCGATGTGGAGTTCTTGTTGAGATCTGTTCGTGCCACCACTTGTGAACAAGATCCTTGCCCATCCTGACTGGTGAAAGCCAGCCAGGAGACGCTACGGCCGTTGCTGGCTGGGGTGGTCAGTGCCTCCCTTTGGGAGGGCAGGGTGCCTGACTGCCTGAAGGAGGCTGTGGTTAGGCCCCTGCTCAAGAAACCAACTCTTGACGCTGATGCTCCTGCCAGTTATCGTCCGGTTAGGGAAGGTTATTGAACGGGCTATGGCACGGCAGCTGCAGGAACATCTGGACCGCACCGGTTTCCTTGACCCCTCTCAGTCCGGGTTTCGACCTGGGTATGGTACGGAGACTGCATTGGTGGCCTTGGTTGACGATCTCCATCTGGCGTTGAAGCAGGGTCATGAGACATTACTGGTCCTGCTAGATCTTTCGGCTGCGTTCGACACAGTCAATCATGAGGTGTTGGTGACTCGCCTGCGGGACCGTGCTGGGATTGGCGGGATGGTCTTGGACTGGTTTAGTTCATTCCTGGCTGGAAGAACTCGCCGGGTTGTCTTGGGGGAGTGTACGTCTTCCCCCCGGGACTTTACGTGTGGAGTCCCGCAGGGTGCCATTCTGTCTCCCCTCTTGTTTAACATCTATATGCAGCCATTAGGGGAGATCATGAGAGGGTTTCAGGGCATGCAGTGTTATCAGTATGCTGATGACACTCAGCTCTACCTCTCTTTTTCCATCGACCCAGACCATGCAGTTTCTTTATTTTCCCAGTGCCTGTCGACTGTGGTGGCTTGGATGAGGTTGAGCCATCTGCAGCTGAATCCTGACAAGACAGAGGTGATGTTGGTGGGTGAGGGTCTGTGGGGCCTGGGAGTGGTTGAATCTCCTCTTGTGGTGGGTTGCCCTCCCATGGTCTCGCAGGTACGGAGTCTGGGTGTGCTCCTTGATTCACAGCTCAGCCTGGAATCTCAGGTTGTGGTCGTGGTGGGCAGTGCCTTTTGGCGGTTACATTTTATCCGGTGGCTTCAGCCATATCTCTCAGACTCTGACCTCGCCACTGTCATCCATGCCTTCATCATCTCGAGGCTGGATTACTGCAACGCGCTCTACGTGAGGCTGCCCAAGAAGCTGATCCGGAGGCTGCAGCTGGTGCAGAATGCCGTGGTCCATCTCCTTACTGGGGCAGGCTGTAGGGAGCACATGACACCGGTGCTCCAGGCCCTGCACTGGCTGCCTATAAAGCACCGGGCTAGGCTCAAGGTGCTGCTTTTGACCTTTAAAACCCTTCACGGCCTGGGCCCTGCTTATCTGTGGGATCGCCTCACTCCCCGTGTGCCCGTGCGACCCCTGAGATCGTCCGTGGGGGCCTTTTTGGAGGTTCCTCGGGCGAGATGGGTGGCCACTGATGTGAGATCTTTTTTGGTGGCTGCCCTCGTGCTGTGGAATTTACTCCCGGAGGAGGCTTGGTTGGCCCCACCCTCCTTTTGTTTCAACATTTGTGTAGTACCTGGCTGTTCTGCCAGGCTTTTGGCGTGGGGGGGGGGGCGCGTAGGGTTTGGAAGGGAGGGTGAATTTTATGATTTGTTTTAAAATTTGTTGATTTGTTTTTAAATATTTTATTGTTAAATCTTTTGTGTTTGCCGCCCTGAGCTGCCTTTGGGCAGGAGGGGTGGGATACAAGTTTTAATAAATAAATATTTATTACATCAAATTTAGTAACTACGCTGAAAAAATTAGGGGGAAAATTGAGAAGTAAAGCAAGTGGAATAAAAAAAAAAGCAAAAGTGAGCAAATTGGTCATTTGGTAGTTCAGGACACCCCTAGATTAGTTTGCAGAGTGCTTGCTAATATTAGACGTGAGAATATTTGTGGAGGTGTCAAAAATCTGATCCTAAGAAACAAAAGACAGAGTTCACAACATGAAATAGCTGACAAAACAACGTTACAATAGTTTTAGAACAGGGAAAGGTAAAATTACATTATAGGTCCTAACACTTTTCATCCTCTCTCACAGGGCTGCAGCCTTGGTACAGGTGTAACTTTTAATGCACTACTATTGATGTGTGTACAACACAGAACATGGACATGAAGTTTATTTATTCTTGGTGTACAATAAATTGGTATTAATTGCAATTAAAGCCGATTTTAGACGAGTGGTTTGCGTGAGACTTTTGAAAATCCCGCGGGCCGGGATTAGACAAGACGTTTCGCGCATTAAAGCCGGTCGTGCATTTGTTTAAAACCGCGAACTAAATATCCCTGGGGTATTTAGTTTGTGGCTTTAAATGAACGCACAACCGGCTTTAATGTGAGAAATGTCCCGTCTAATCTTGGCCTGCGGGATTTTCAAAAGTCACGTGAGTAGGTGGCATTTGCACAACCCACTTGTCTAAAAGTGGCCTAAGAATGGCCATTTTAGACGGATGCTGTTGGGGGTGTCTGTGTGCACTCGGTGGAGTGCATGCACATTTCCGGTGGTGGTGGAGGGTGTAGACGGCAGCAGATGGGTGTGCACCCAGTGTGTACTCCATCCATCCGCTGGCCACCCTTGCCCTCACATGGAGCAACCTGGGTTTTTCTAGGTTGCTTCATGCAGGGAGATGGGTGGAAATGACTGGAGGTGTGTGGGTCGGTGGAATGTGTGCCCCCCCCCCGTCACCAGTTGCCACACGTGTTCGCTGGGTGGACTTTCATGGTACCGTCTCATCAAAAAATTGCATAAGAAGTGAGAATACAAAACTGCTTTGAACAAATCATGTAAGCATATAACATTAATTCTGCACATCATGTTGTCATCTATTTAGGTCCTGATACTTGATTACGGTAATTTGTAGTGGTGGATATGACTCAAATATTTGGTCCTGAAAATGTAATTAATATTGAAGTATACTCTGCACTCATTTAGCACACTGAAGTTCTACTGACAGCAAAGGGAGGTATCCCTATTTTGCTTGTATATAGACTGCATATCCAACAATATATTATGTCTGAAGAACATTGTACAGTAGCATCAGTGAAGTCACAAGGAGATTTTGATTAACTTCAATGGGCTTTGAGTCAGGCAATCTGTGTCCAGAAAGAGGTAGTGGAAATGTACACATATGCTATAAAATATTTATAGTGCTTCCATATAGTGCTGAAACTCCGTCCTTGGTTTTCCCCAGAAAATCTTGAGGATTGAGGTACTCAACTCTGTTCCAAAGTTTCACAGAATGGCCCCCAAACCTTCACGGAATGGCCCCCGAACCTTCAGAACTCGGAAAGTCCTTGGCCGAGTACAGGGAAGGGAGTCGGAGGCTGACGCTAGGCCCCTGCTCCGCCTTCCCTGGCCCCTGCTCGCCAGGGAGAGAATAGGCCAGTGGGGGCCAGGAAAGGGGGAGGTGAGGGTCTAGTGTGGGGGCTCAGGGGTGGGGGCCTAGCGGGGGCTGAGGGGGTAGGGTACTCACTCTCCAAAGGGGCTCCAATGAAATGTGGCTTCCTCTGGACTAGGTAAGTTTTTTTTTTTTAAAAAAAAAAGCTGGCCATGCTCAGAAGGGTCTAATGACCCCTTTTGAGCATGCTCAGACCTTTCTGAGATGGTGCTGCCAGCATCAGCACACTGTGGGCACCATCTTGGATGTGGCCAGACGGTTCTTTTGAGCATACCCAGAACTTCTGAGCATGCTCAGAACCATCTGGCCACATCCAAGATGGTGCCCGCAGTG
Source organism: Sphenodon punctatus (assembly GCA_003113815.1). Taxonomy (NCBI): domain Eukaryota; kingdom Metazoa; phylum Chordata; class Lepidosauria; order Sphenodontia; family Sphenodontidae; genus Sphenodon; species Sphenodon punctatus. The sequence goes on along the minus strand of QEPC01014254.1, from coordinate 1,931,643 downwards.
TGCTGACGCTGTCAGCACTATCTTGGAAAAGTCTGAGCATGCGCAGAAGGGACCATTTGGCCCTTCTGAACATGTCCAGTTTTTTTCTTCTTTTTTTAAAAAACTTACCTAATATGGAGGAAGCCACACGTCACTGGAGCCCCTCCAGAGGATAAGTACTCTACCCCTAAGTCCCTGCTAGGCACCCCACCCCCTATTCCCTGGTCCATTCCATCCCCACCCACTTCCAGCTCCCTCTAACCTCTGGCCCCCTCCTTGGCTCCCACCCTTGGAATTTCCAAGTATTCTTTGAGGGTCCGAATTCCGATGTCTGGGTGCTCAGAAGAAGTTCAGAGTGACAGCCGAGGACTTGGTTCCGGTACTCAAAACTTCAGAAATCCTCACAAGTACTCAGAGCAGCTCTTTGGTACAGCCCTAATATTAGGGTAGAATCAACCAGATCAATAACCCACATTAGCCTTCACCAGGCACATTCCTGCATGCCCGTCTGTTAGGCTTCCGCCACGTGGCCTCCATGAAGTCACCACAGAGCTGCCACTCATGGCAGAGACCAGGAATATCATAGACCCACTGTGTGGGCTAATCAAGGCCTATGTGTCGGTGTCTTGTCAATTAGGTTTGCCTGCAGCCAGGTCTACAAGCGTGTACCTGGCCAGGTGGGAGTGGTTAACAATCTTGATCTATCACAGTAGCCTCTCAGCTGAGAGATGCACTAAAGATCACCCTCTTGCTGCAGTCTCCCTCTTTGCCGCTTAGCTGGGAGGCTGGGGAAGGAAGGAGGGAGATCTCTAGTATGCCTCACAGCTGAGAGGCGGCTGTGACGATGGAGTTCACCAGCACCACTAGTGGAAGCTGCTGTAAGCCCATGAAATATGGGCAGGGGACTGCCCGTTTATTAGGCTGGACACACTAAAACATATGATTGGGCTGCGTGGGGACTGAACATGGACTCCAGTGGGCTAGCGTGTCATTTGATTCCTCCATCTCTCTCTTGCACATCCAAACTGTGTATGTGGTTTTAAAGACACTCTCATTTCTATCTCTCAATACACAATTCTGGAGGCTCATGAAGCACATATCTAGAAGCATGTAAATTCTCTCCTTCCTGGTGTTTTTGTGCAGAAGGGGATAATGCAGCTCAAAAGAAACAGCATCAAAAGAACAAAATCTTTTTAAAAGAGCAGATTCCAAAGGAAAAAATAGCACCTCTATTAGAAATTCTGGAATAAGTTTATTTTCCTTACAGTGTTTGTCGGCGAGGGGTATTCAATTGCACCAGCTATCCTTGTCCTGCTGTATGTACGGTTTATGGCGATCGACATTATTACACTTTTGATGGACTGGAATATGACTATGTCAGTGATTGCCAAGGTTACTTAGTAAAGGTAGGAAAACTGCTCACATCATTTTTAAATTTCCTGTATGCATACTGCTACTGTTTTTAGTTGTTATGATAATTACTGTTAACAAATTCTGTCTTCTGCATTCTAGTGCTCTTTGCTGGAGTATATTGGCTCTGGTAGTATGTGTCGCCCATATCTGTAATAGGGGTATGAGTATGTGTGCCCCATATCTGTAATGTGAAAACAGAGCCTTTATTTATTAAAATCCCCCTGGAAACATAAGGTGATTTCAGACGTTACGGGCTCACAAGTTACCACAGTGGATTCCCAGCGGTGGCGAGCCGACCAGCCACTCCCTGTGGTCCAAGGAGGCCCCAAATAGACGTGACAGGATCAGGACCACAGCAGGGAATCGGGCCGACAGACCACGGCCCGGGGCAGCGCAGCAGACGTGACGCCGATTCCGAGCCGTGGTCGAAACACCCAGAAGGCACCGGGGAGGGGTGGGAGGCAGACATGGCCGACTGAGTGCAAAGGAAACCAGAAGGGCCAGAAGGAAACGCTCACACCAGGGATATGGGAAAGGAGGGGTAGGAGGCAGAAGAGCCGCCGAGGCGGCACACACAACAGGCACAGGGAAAACAAGATCACAGTGGAACACACAGCACAAACACACGCACGGGTGCAAACACACCCATGTAGGAAAGGAAGGGAAAGGGGAACACAGCGGGATGGCCAACACACACGGCACACGGGCAAAGGGGAGGGGGGGACCAGCCCGGGTCCAGGGCAGGACACTGGGAACGGCATCCAGAACCCTGACAACAGCATGGGTAACATGGGCAAACCCACAGCTACACAGGCAGCCCCGGCACGGGAAGACCCCTCAGGAGCAGAGCACAGGCACAGGGGGAGGCCACACGGACCAGGAAGCGGCCCGGGAACGGTCCAGGAGGCTGACAGGGATCCCACGCGCCGGCGAGGGCGCGATGGATGGGATGGAGGCGAGTCAGAGCCAAAGAGCTGAGCAGGCGGTCCAACCCCCCTCGCCCCGGGAGGACACCGGGAGGTGCATTCTGGGGGCCCCAGAACCTCATGGTCACAGAGCCAACCCGGGAGGTTGGGGGAGGTGGGCACAGGAAGGATCGCGGCCGGACTATGAAGGACTACCAACTACAAAAAACAAAACTGCTCCAAATAAAAAAGCATAGAAGGATCAATGTTCACAAATTTAATGTCCTAATGAATAAACTGGAAACAATATGTTGATAAAAAGATACATTTATCAGTAAAAACACCCAATATTATGCAAACACAAAGGCTTATTACAGAAGCAAAATGCCTGATGTAGCCGGGAACAAACAAAAACAGCACAGCGATCAAGCCCCATAACATAAAGGACAATGGATGTAAACAAAAGAAACCTTAAATCTAAATGTCGACATTTCGCCCACTAAATGGCTTCTTCAGATGACTTGATTTGATTAAAGCCTCCTGAAACAGGTGATGTATCTCATGTTGGATCTCTTATGGTATAACTCCAGCTTATAGGCTACAAGACTAAACAGATACATTGTACCATATGTTTTTTGCCCAATGAAGAGGGAGCTCTATTTCGGCAAGCAGAAACTCTGCTTCAAACTCAGAAGCTAATAAGGAACATACGTAGCTAAATTATGCTGGACGGATCCTATCTATAACAGATCACTTGCCACTGCCTTGTAAGGCTCTAAGCTTCCCATGCCACTTCCCACGTCTGCGAAGTCACGCCTGGCGGAGCTTTTTCGGGTGGTGCGGGGGCTGGTCAGTCCGGCCTCCCTCCGCCTGGACGGGGACTTGTCCCAGGTCTGTTGTGAGGAGTTTGTCATCTACTTCGCAGACAAGATCGCTCGGATTCAGAGCGACTTTGACGCTGGATTAGGGGCAGTAGGTGGGGAGCGCGAGGTGATGGAGGCCCCGTCTGGTCCAACTTTGTGGGGGAAGTTTCAGGAAGTGATGCCAGCCAATGCGGTGGATGTCTTGGGGGCTGTGAGAGCCACCTGTTGTGAACTTGATCCGTGCCCGTCCTGGTTGGTGAAAGCCTCCAGGGAGATGCTGGGGACAGTGCTCGCGAGGGTGGTTAATGTGTCCTTGCAGCAGGGGAGGTTGTCGCCTAGCCTTAAGGAGGCTGTGGTGTGCCCCCTGCTGAAGAAACCATCGTTGGACGTGGACGCACTCGCCAGCTACCGACCGGTCTCTACCCTTCCCTTTTTAGGGAAGGTTATTGAACGGGCGGTGGCGATCCAGCCCCAGGCGCATCTAGACAGCATTGGTTTCCTGGACCCTTTTCAATCTGGGTTCTTCCCCGACTAAGGCACCGAGACGGCGTTGGTGGCCTTGGTCGACTATCTCCGCTGAGAGATGGATGCAGTACATTCGACATTTCTTGTCCTGCTAGATCTCTCGGCCGCTTTTGACACCGTGAACCATGGGCTGTTGTTGAGACGGCTCCGTGACCTGGGGGGGGCTGGACAGGACTGTTCTTGAATGGTTCCACTCGTTCCTCTCTGGGAGAAGCCAGCGGGTAGTGCTGGGAGCGGAAACATCTTGCCCCCGTGCTTTGTCCTGCGGCGTTCCGCAGGGTTCTGTTCTGTCTCCGTTATTATTTAATGTCTGTATGCAGCCCTTGGGGGAGATCGTGAGAGGGTTCGGGGTGCGTTGTCACCAATATGCTGATGATACTCAGCTGTACCTCTCTTTTTCAGCTGACCCAGACCCTGCTGTCTCGTTGCTATCCCAGTGTTTGGAGGCTGTGGCGGAATGGATGTGGCAGAGCAGACTGAATCTCAACCCTGATAAGATGATGGTGGTGGTTAGAGCGAGGGAGGTGTCAGCCCCCCTGATTGGGGGGGTTTGCCCTCCTGTAGCTCAACAGGTCCGGAGTCTGGGCGTGGTGCTGGACGCGGATCTCCACCT
>QEPC01014254.1:1911375-1926803 GCA_003113815.1 Sphenodon punctatus | reverse complement strand
GGGAGGTTGTCGCCTAGCCTTAAGGAGGCTGTGGTGTGCCCCCTGCTGAAGAAACCATCGTTGGACGTGGACGCACTCGCCAGCTACCGACCGGTCTCTACCCTTCCCTTTTTAGGGAAGGTTATTGAACGGGCGGTGGCGATCCAGCTCCAGGCGCATCTAGACAGCATCGGTTTCCTGGACCCTTTTCAATCTGGGTTCTGCCCTGGCTATGGCACCGAGACGACGTTGGTGGCCTTGGTCGACGATCTCCGCCGGGACATGTATGCAGGATGTTCAACATTTCTCATCCTGCTAGATTTCTCGGCCGCTTTTGACACCGTGGACCATGGGTTGCTGTTGAGATGACTGTGTGACCTGGGAGGTCTGGACGGGACTGTTCTTGAATGGTTCCGCTCATTCCTCTCAGGGAGAAGCCAGCGGGTAGTGTTGGGAACTGAAACCTCTTGCCCCCACGCTTTATCCTGCAAGGTTCCGCAGGGTTCCATTCTCTCTCTACTGTTATTTAATGTATATATGCAGCCTTTGGGGGAGGCCATGAGAAGGTTCGAGGTGCGATGTCAGCAATATGCTGATGATACTCAGCTGTACCTCGCTTTTTCAACTGACCCAGACTCTGCTGTCTGTACTATCCCAGAGTCTGGAGGCCGTGGCGGAATGGATGTGACAGAGCAGACTGAAGCTCAACCCCGATAAGACGGAGGTGATGTTGGTGGGGAGAGCGAGGAAGGTGTCGGCCCCCCTGATTTGGGGGGTTCGCCCTCCTATAGCTCAGCAGGTTCGGAGTCTGGGGGTGATATTGGATGCAGATCTCCTCCTGGAGCGACAGGTGGAGGTAGTGGCGAAGGCCGCCTTTCGCCAGTTATAGCTGGTGTGGAGGCTGCGTCAGTTTGTCTCCGGCCTGGACCTGGCCTCCCTCATCCATGCCTTTGTCACCTCGAGACTGGACTACTGCAATGTGCTCCACATGGGGCTGCCCTTGTTCTTGGTTCGGAGGCTGCAGCTAGTGCAGAATTCACTGGCCCGGCTCCTGACAGGGTCGGGTCATCAGGAGCATACAACACCTGTGCTCCAGACTCTGCACTGGCTGCCAATAGCGAGTCAAGCCAGGTTCAAGGTTTTGGTATTGATCTATAAGGCCTTTCACGGTCTGGGCCCCTCGTACCTCAGGGACCGCCTCGGCCTCCGCACCCCAGAGCGGCTCCTTCAGTCTTCTGGGGTGCCTTCTTGGAGGTCCCCTGTGTTAAGCGGGGGACCACAATGGAGAGGGCATTCTCAGTGGCCGGGCTGCGCCTTTGGAATTCCCTCCCAGAGGAAGCTCGCCTGGCCCCAACCCTCTTAACATTCCGGCGAATTTGCAAAACCTGGCTGTTCACCCAGGCCTTTGGGGAGTGGGGAAGGGTGGCGTAGTTTTTTAAAAATCCCCCTCCACCCTTATTTATTGTATTAATTATTTTTATGTTCCCTAGTCGTGTTTTAATTGCTGTAATTTTCTGAGTGTGTTAAAATGTTTTATAATTGTATTTTTATTTTTGAGATTGTTAGATGCCCGGAGCTGTTTCAGGAGGGGCGGGGTATAAATGTGATTAAATAAATAAATAAAATACCTCCTACAATTCCCCCACCACCACCACCCAGTGCCATTTCCCCTGCCCAGGCCGTTCGCCCCCTTCCCCTCCTTCCTCCACGACCTGCATGTCTCCGGGGCCTCCCTCTCGGCTGCCCTGTGGCCGTTGTGGAGCTCTTAGGAGCTCCCCTTCCCACCCCCCCCGCTTTCCGTGTCCCCGACAGTGTCCTGGGACGCCTTGATGTCCTGAGGGGCAGGTGTTGTTGGGAGGAAGGGTGGACCCGGGGCCTGGGTGGCTGCTTCCTCCGGAAGCCTACAGGAACCAGTAGGCGGATGCACGGGCCCTGTGGGCGTGCCAGTGGCTGGGGCAGTGGCGGAGGCAGTGGGGGCACCGAGGGGCCCGGCCTCGGGGCTGGGGCAGGCAGGTTGCCCGGCGGGGTGGCAGCCATCATATAGGCGCTCATGATCCCTGCGTGCAGCAGCAGCGAGGTGCCAATGTCATGGGACCGGTCCATCTTGGCGGAGTGTTCCCTCACCATCCGGTCAATGGCCTGTTCCAGTCGCCCGAACGCCTCCACCTGCCTGCTGTGCTCCCGGCACTCCTGCCTCCGTTCGAGGTGCACCTCTGCTTGCTGCCTCTGGTCCCTTGCCTCCGCTTGCTGCACGGCCCTTTTGGTGGCCACCTCCATGCAGTCAATGGCCGTAATCATCCGCTTTCCCTGTTCGGTGGTGGTGTGGACTATGTCCTCCGCCTGCTCCTTTCTCTGGTGCTGTACCCGTGTATGATGCTTCCTCATCTGCTGAGCTGGGGGCACGGGGCCGTCTTGCTGGGACCCAGTGGGTTACCCTGTTGGGGTGCACAGTAGGGGTTGGTTAGGTGTCCCAGCTGTCCGCTCCCCATCCCGTGCTGTGGCTGGGGTGTCATGTGGGCCCCCCCTTCAGGGGGCCGGCCGGTGCCCTCTCCCGGCATTCCCCTGCGCTCTGTCCCCCCCTCCAACGCACCACACGGGCTGAGTCCCCCACCCAGGCTCCCCTGGCCTCCGCTCCCCCCACTTGCTGCGTTGCCTCACCTGCTGCATTGCCCCCACTTGCTGCTCCTGGGGCTGCTTGCCGCTGTCCCTCTCACCAGCCTGTCCCGGGTGCTGGGGCGTGCCGTGCCCTATGAGGATATGGGAGGCGGTGGGAGGGGGTAGACTGAATGTGTCCCCCGACGGCCCCTGGGCTTCCTTCCATGGTCTGGGGTGTCAGGGGTTGCTGGGGGTGGCCCCGTGGCCAGTGTGCCCCTGTTCCTCCCTTGGGACATCCCCTCCGGTCCGTCCCCCCCGTGTGCTTATCCTCAAAGTCGGTCTTGGAACCTTTGAGGCTGGTCCCCCAGTGTTACTGGGGTCCCCCTGCGTCCCCTGGCTGAGGGATAGCGGTGTGCTGGCCTTGGCTCCTCCCAGTATGGGGATCACCTGGGGGCTGTCAGGGCTGGTGCGCAAGGGGGCCTGCTACTCCCCGAGGTCCCGGGGCATTCCTCTTGGGGGGCGGGGCCCCTGGAGCCAATGCCTTCTAGCGGGATGGTGAGGGGAGGGGGTACAACAGCCCGTTCCCTGCCCTGGACCACGAGGACGGGGCGACTATGGAGCCCTTCATGTGGAGGATGCGGTCCAGGGTGTCCTAGTAGGGGGCGGTCTGGGCTCTGTGGTCGGACTGCCGGTTGTTGTCCTTGATGGCCTTGTACCCCCTCTTGAGCTCCTTCACCTTTGAGTGGCACTGGGCCACAGTCTTGTGGCACCCCGCCACCTCCATGTCCCGTACGATCTCCTGGTACACATGCTCATTCCTCTGGTTCACCACTAGCTCCAGCTGTTGCTCCAGGGTCCCCCAGATCCTGATGAAATCCTGGGTTTCCCTGTGCCCCCATTGCCCCCCTCAGTGGTACGGCCGTCTCCCACGTGGGCCCTCCTGGTCCTCCTCCTGGTTGTCCTCCGCATGCCCTTTGTCCGTTGCCTCCGGGCCCGTTTTCGTGTCTGTGGGTCGTAAGGGGGGATGGTTGGTTGCCGGGTTGCCTCAGCCCCGTGGCCCACCCCCCTTGGTGCCCCTGTGCCGCTGCCCCCTCTTCGCTCCCCTTATCCGTTTCCAGAGTGCCTCTTCCCCCGGGTCAGTTGCCGGCTCTGGGGCGGCCTGGCCCGGCGGCGGCTGCTGCTGCTGCCTCCACCGCCTCCATGTGCAGCACAACCACCTCTTCCATCTCCTCCTCCTCCTCCCTTGCACACTAGTCCTCCGCTCCCCTCTCCCTTCCACCTCGCTCCATCCCGCCATGTTCCCCTGCTGCTGGGTACCCTTTAAATCTCCCTCCCCAGCCTGTGGTGTTGCTCGTTGCCTGGCAGCGACGCTGCACGCATTGTCCCCGGCTGGGAATCGTTTTGATTGCTTCCGGCTGGTGCTTGTCATTCAGTCGTTACGTTTCATTGTTTCCCGGTGGGGATTGCTTTGACCACCCTTTCGGAGATGGTCTGGGCCAGAGCTCCGGAACGGTGGTTAGTTTTGTCCCCTGCTGGGGATTGTCTGTGGTGAACATCTGGCGAGCGCCAAACAGACGTTCAGGGCCCTTTGGCCCCGCCGCGGGGTTGTGTGTGGTTCGCTGTGGTTGACTGTGATCTCGTAACGTCTGAAAACACCCATTACCCTGGTCCTCTATGGTAGCTGTCAAGAATCAAGAACATTATAATAGCTCCACGATGTGTAATAATAGAAAACATGACTTCTCACTCATGATAATGAAAAATAATGCTTTTTCCCATAGTGGTTTCACAAAATAAACACACCTTTAAAGTACTACAGCACTGCCAACATAACAAAATTGGAGGCTTAAAATTATGCGATCTAGGGTTTAAGTGTAAAGTTACTTCTAAATGCAAACAATGTGATTTAAAATAATTATTTTAGAAATAAAAAACACATAACAAACTTTTGACCTGGACCAGAGGTTCTTGGATTGAGGTCCTTGAAAAATGTAGACATTATTATTATTATTATTAGCATTTTTATAGTGCCAGCAATGTACCTGACGCTTTACAAAAATTAAGAGACACGGTCCCTGCCCGAGAGCTTACAATCTAAAGACATGGGGAGGGGAGACCGAGAAGGGGGAACAGAGCCAGAGACAAGGGATGCGACATTCATGAGGATGCGAGAACTCAGGTACATGTTCTTGGCTTGGTTACAGTAAATTGGGAGTTTACAGATAACAGATGGGGGATAATCCTGGGTGGGGATGATTAGCAGGAGTTAGGAAGGGCAGAACGGAAGAGGTGGGTTTTGAGGAGGGACTTGAAGGTGTGGAGGGTGGGGGAAAGGCGGACGAGGGCAGGGAGGGAGTTCCAGGTGTGCGGGGCAGCAAGAGAGAAGGGATGAAGGCGGTTGGGGGAGCAGTGGAGGCGTGGGAGGGTGAGATAGAAGTTGCCTTACTTGTAAAGCCATCTTTGCATGTGTGACCTGGAAAGCTACTGTGACTTAACAGCTGTCACTTAATTTTTGAGTTCCTCAAATAGGAAGACACGTTAATAGTTTCCCATTCTTCCACCCCCTTTGGGGATGTCCATATTTTGCTTCTCACCCTGATGGGCCAGTCCTTATTTATTAATGTGCCATGTTGTTCATATTAATAAACTGTGTATTTCTTTGGAAACAAACCACTGGAAGCATTTAGAGTTCTAAAGTTCAAGACTGAAGCTGGCAGTCACATAATCATGGGCATATGGCACTTTGCCTGCAGTTCTTTCATCCAGACAGTGAGATGACACAAGTGATGAAAATGCTGCCTATGTAGATTTGTGATATCAGAACTAGCCTTGTTATATCTGTGACAGGTGCAATGGTAGGCCTACCTAGAAGCCTTTCAGACACTGCCCTTTTGAAAAATAATAATAATTAAGATATGCTGTTTCACAATAGCTAATTTGTTCTTGGTCATTGGGTTGCATGGGAGTGTTGAAGGATTATCCTAGCTCTACAGTAGGATAGTTTACTACAATCTAGACAGTCCATGATGATTGCCAGAAAGATGATATTGGTTCAGTTCTGTGTGTAGAATTTTTAGGGGCAGTACAGGACCAATTTGTTTCACTGGTACTAGTGCTTTAACATCCCTTTCCATATTGCCCACCCTGCAAGGGAGGCTGGCTTCTTGTATTTGACCAACCCTATAGACAGTAGAACTTATTCTCTTACGTTAAGTCCAGTTTCATTTGTAGATGGACATTGTTCTAACAGAATGAAGTATTTAGGGAACCCCTAGCTTAGTGTGTATTGCTGCCATTTATTTATCTATATGATGCTGTGCCGTATATTATTATTATTTTATTATTCATATACTGCCAGCAATGTTTCTGGTGCTGTACAGTCATTAGAGATGGGTCCATCCCCAAGGGGCTTACGAACTAGGAAAGACAAGAGAGGGGGGAGACAAGGGAAAGTGGAGCAAAGGGATAGGCAGGGGTACATTCATGAAGTTTATTTTGTTTTATACAAGATTTTTATCCCGCCCCTCCTGTGCGCATGCTTAACTTAGTTACAGGGCAGAGGGAGATTCTGAGTGAAAGACGGAAGAGAAGGCATCAGTGATGAATCAATGGAGATGCGTAGCTAGGGAAAGCCTGATGGAAAAGGTAGGTTTTCAGAAGGGATTTGAAGGTTGGGAGGGAAGGAGCTGAGTGAATGTATCCAGGGAGGAAGTTCCAGGCATTGTGTGTGTGTGTGTGTGAGGAACATAGATACTCAGAGTTTGGCATTGTATATCTTGTCTACCTTATGAAACAAATACTTTATGCTACGGCTGTGCGTTTGGGTTTCAATAAAATCAGAATAAACTCCCCAAATCCCGTTTCGACTTCCATATTCAAACACAAATACTAAAGTTGCTGTATTTGGATTTCGTGTGAACCCAACATTTCCTGAAAAATGTAATATCTGAGGTGTTGAACTGAACCCCCAAAATTGCAGCACATATCTAGCTTGTAGCTTGGCTGCTCTCTGACTCTGTTTAGCCTCCTGCTTGAGGAGCCTGTAGTGAGCCCTCTTTGCCTGCAGGGGTTGCTGCTGTCTTAGAACTACAGTCTCCAGCACTGCAGGCAGGCCCAGCCTAGCCAGGGAGAAATGGAGAATCCTTGGCAGCTTCGTTCCACTCTCCCCAAGCAAGTGACCCCTCCCGTAAGCCAGTGACCCCCCTGACCCAGCGCCATGCTCTGTTACCACCTAGAGATCCCACTTTCCAAAAGCCAATGACTCCTCTGTGAGAAGAACAGTGTCCAGTGGCACTTCAAACACTAACAAATATTTATTAGTGCATGAGCTTTTGTCAGCACAAGCTGACTTCCTCAAATGCATGGAATGGATAGGCAGTTGGTCTTACTATATATTTATTTATTTATTTTATTGATTTATATCCCGCCCCTCCTGAAAACAGCTCGGGGCAGCTATATGGTTACAAGTGATGAGATTCGTTTCAGAGAGGAAATAGTTTATGCTGAAAGACAAAACCACTTGATCAGATAGGAACTCCTCTCTGAGGCCACTTTAAATGAACGGCTGGCTCTAGCGCATTGAAAAATGTGCTTTGAAAAAAGTCGTGCAGGGGGCTTTTAGACAAACCAGAAGTCGCCAGCCATCATTGGAATCGGCACTTGCGTATTCTTTTTAAAAGCGCATTTGAAAGACCTCGATATAAGAGGTCTTTCAAATGCGCTTTTAAAAAGAAAGCGCAAGCACTGATTCCAATGATGGCTGTCAACTTCTGGCTTGTCTAACACCTCCCCCTTATGCGTGACTTTTTTCAAAGCGCGTTTTTCAAAGTGCTAGAGCCGGCTGTTCGTCTAAACGCAGCCTCAGCCGGAAACTGTTCCCCACTAAGCCAGGACTGTAGCAGCCACCTCTGTACAATTCTCCCTTTACACCCTGATATGGGGAATTAGCTGGCCTGCTGCCACCAACTGTGCTCCACTTTATTTGTTTGTTTTGTTGTTTTTAAAAAAAAACTTATTACCCTGTCCCTCCTGCCACAGGCAGCTCGCGGCGGCTTACAACAATAAAAACAATTAAAACACCAAAGCAAGGAGGAAACAAAACAACAACAAAAAACAACGCCCCCCCTCTCCCCCATCACCCCTCTCCCCCGCCAAATGCTTGGCGGAACAGCCAGGTCTTGCAACTTTTCCGAAAAGCCCCACTGGAAGGGAGTTCCATAGGCGTGGCACAGCCACTGAGAATGCCCTCTCCTGTGTAGCCACCCGAGAAACTTGGGGGACCTCAAGCAGGGCATCCCCAGACGACAGCAGAGGCCAATCCAGGACTTGAGTCCCTTGTTTGGTTTTGTTAGGTTAACTTGTACCCTGGCCTCCTTACACCCCTCATAGCCAGGCCCAGTCCACACTGTTAGGAGCTTCACCTACAAACAGGTAGGTCCCCAGGGTTTCCTCCCCAGTATTGTGATGATGCATTCCTTGAGTGGTATGGACATCCGGTGTACCTTGGGTTCACACTTGACTGAGCACTGTTATTTAAAAATATAATTTGGTGATAGAAAATAGTTGTATATTATGCAGAATAAATACATTCCTCATCACAACTTCACTTCTATGTTTTTATATTTTCTTTATAAAGAAACAGTAAAACAGTTACCTCTAAAAGTAGCTATCAACAATAGAATTGCATTCTGGGCCACTAGCATAAAGGAAACCGAGTATATACTTTTTAATGCAGCATGGTTCCATAAAAATATGTATTCAGATATTTGAAAATGTCATAAACCAATACCTCCACTGACTGCTGTTAAGATGCCTCCTTTATCTCAAAATGGTCTATGTGGTTGGAGATTATATCACTTGGAAACAGATACCTGAACATTCCCCAAACCTTAATCTCTCATTTTTAATTAGAAAGGGTTGCTGTAATGTAATCAAGGCAAATGCCAAAACTGATATCCAAGGATGGTAAAGTTAAAGAAATGAAACAAAGGCAAACCTGTTTCATATGATCTTATGCATTCTTTGTCTTAAAACATATAAAGAAGTAAAAGAGATGCAACAGAGGTTTTTTTCTTTGATTCAATTAATTTGTCACTTAATTAAGAGAACATCGACTTATAAATAAACTTTAATGTGCCGACCAGAAGGATTCCCTCTCTCCAGACAATAAATTTGGATTCACTAAACATTTATCTTGTTCTCAAAAGATTATATAACAGCGAAAATCTCCCAGTGTGGGAAAACAGATTTGGGATTTAATTTGCCCTTTTGGATTGCACATACATGCAAACACCCTTCATTGCTTGTTTGTAATGGATCTGCTTTATGGGCTGTTGGCTCTTCCTCTATGTGCAGAGTGGGTACTTTTTGAAAGTCCGTTCTAAAGAAGCAGAGAAATATACATAATGCAGTATTACACGTTAACATACACTAATAAATTAATCCAGTAATTGGAATGATTAGTCCACCTTTTCTCTAACCAATGCCCTTTTTGGTTCACTTTTATTTGGGTTGTATCTTATTTAAACATTTGATTTGCTTTCAGATGAAACCTGCAATTCAGAGTTCGAAAAGCAACACCCCCTCCCCCCCCCAAGTGTTTTCCACCAGTGTTGTCAATATTGTGCAAAAGGATGGAGACTTTGGGTGTTTTCACATGGACGTGGGGGCACTCTCACCTGGAGCAGGTCCAGGTGTGCACCCCTGCATCTGCTGGCTTGCAGCCTGGCCTGGGTTGGGTTTCAACAACCCAGCGACTGCTGCAGCCCGCAGTTCGCCTGTGTGGTGCCCCGCTCCCCCATACAGTAGAGTTGCGGGTGAATTGCCTGCAACTATATGACATTGCCCTGTGCAATCCCCAGCTGAAAGCAGGGCTGCAGGGGCCATCTGCTGAGCAGATGGACAGCTGCCCTGCCTCCGGCTGGTGCCCCAAGTTTTGGCTGCCCATTCCACGGGCGGTGCTCTTGGATGTTCCAGAGCACCCCTGGTGGGGCAGCCCCAGAGCAGGAACATCCTGCCATGCCTCTGCTCCACATGCACATCTAACAGGCTGCCTTTAAATGGATGGCCTGCCCGGGCGAAGTGGGGCAGAAGTGTGGGTGTTGTGCTGTTCATATGAAAACACCCAATGTACAGAAGGAAGGTAGAAGAGCATGGGCTTGGGCAAAAGAGACGGTTGAGGGCTGTTGCATCTGGGAAGACTTTGAGCTGTGATGTTGTGTTCTGCCAACCCAAGTCTGCCCACAAATGGGGCAGAAGAAACCAATACTGCAGCTGCAGGTGAGAAGGCTTTCTTATGCCTGTCCTAGTTCCACTTCCACCTGCTGGCAGCAGCACTAGCTGCAGCCCTGACTAGGCAAATTCTTTATCAACTTAATGCCCTCTGGGCTGGGGGTTTTCAGTCTCAGGCTGCTTGCACACAAGATGGGGCGGGGGGAGGGAACTGTCGTCAGCTGAAATCACATCAGGGGGATCGCATGACGTTCCTCTCGTGTGCAGTGGCATTTAGCCCCTTTTTGTCATGATTTCAGTGAAGGGATACAGGGCTGGATTTTCAGCCCTGTCACCGGTCGCTGAAATCATAGCAGAAATGGACTAATCATGTGGAACCCCAACCCCCTCTCCATGTGTGCAGAACTTCACGTGATCACCCTGACATGATTTTGGTTCGTGGCATTTTCCCCTCCTTCTGTCTCATAGTGTGCAAGTGGCCTTCGTGCCTTCCCACCTTTGGCAATGAGATCAGCACCAGGCCCACCTGGAAAGAGACTGTGGGTGGGCTTCAAGTATTGGGCTTATCTGCCCCACTACTGGAAGACTTGAGATGATAGAACCCAAGACCACAGCTCCCTTGCTTCAACTCTGAGTCTTTCTAGCAGTATGTCAACTCCTCTAGGAAGGACATTTCAGAAACACCCTGCCATGAGGAAGGAAGTGGCAAGAAAGTACTGTGGGTCTGGAATCTGAACTGTCTGGGTTGGTGGAATCTCAACTGTATTTTAAAAAACCCCAAACTATCAAGATGAGTTAAATTCTGTAAAAATATGTAAGTAATATAAGCTGATTCCTTTTCTCTTACCTTTTCCCCATGTTCTTTTTTTACTTGGAGTCAGTCCCCTTCCTTCTGTACAACACTGATATTGCTTTTAAACCTTCTTGAATGACTGCATGCACTAGTGCCATCTGGCTGCTTCAAATAATATACCATATAATTCTGCCTCTGTTTGGCTAAAGCTTTCAGGGGTACATTAGCATTGCTTCAGAGGGGCAAGACAGGGAAATTAAATAAAACATAATATGTGCATGTGTGCCTGTCTAATAACCCTAACTATAGCTGCTGCAGTGAGCAGCTATAATTACCAATTGTCGTAAAATCTTTACATGGTGCTAGGCAGATAAAAGGCAAATTGTTCTGAAAGCCAATGAGGGATTAATAAATAATTAAACGTAACTGAAAATCCTGAAACTGACAACCCTTGCAGATCCACCAGAGAGGTTCAGGGTTTGATCCTGCAAGGTGCTAAGTGCTCATACTTACATGCTTTACTGGATTTGGGTAAGAGTGCATTGGATCTTCCAGGACCAAACCCATAATCATATACCAGGTGGAATGGGGGGTGGAGGACACAATGAAGAGGGCTTTGTAGGTGGCAGCGGTGGCTATGGAATGCCCTCCTGGCTGAGGCCTGGACGGCCTGGACCTTCTTCTTTCAGGAGGCAGTGTAAGACCTAGCTGTTCTGCCAGGCTTTTGGTGGGGGAAGACAGGTGAAGGGGGTTCGACTAGGTTAGGGTGGGTGGTAGGTATGGGGTGGAGGACTCCTTGTGGATGATAATTTTTATCTGTTTTATATTGTGTGTTTGATGGGTTTTATGGTTTTTATGTTTGTTATGTTTATCTCTGTGTTGTAGTTAGCTGCCCCAAGCTGTGTGGCAGGAGGGGTGGGGTATTAAGTTTTGTATTAAATTAAATAATCAAATTTAATCCCCCCTGAGGTGGGGAACCTCAGGCCTGCCCAGGGGCCAAATGTGGCCTGCAGCTAAATTTTATTTGGCCCATCTTCAGTTCCTGGATCTGATCCTCAGATCCAGTTCCTGCTCTGCAAGTACTGAAAGGGTTAGATCAAGGGAAGGGGGTGGAGATGAGGGCATGCACATAAGGTTAGGATTCATAGCACAGATTCATGATCGGAAACCTCCTCTTCCTGAGCACATCCGTTATGCACCCCCACCCCCAACTTCTATGCCCGCCATCAGAGCTTGTACTAATTTTCAAAGTGACCCCTGGGAAAGAAAAGGTTCCCCACATCTGCCATATAAAACAATGGGTTTAATGATGAAATATGTACCTGGAAAAAAGAGAAATAGTTAAAAGCTTAGAAATTCAAATCTGTACTGGGCTTGTGCTATCATACTAGGGCCATTAGGGGCAAGGCAACTTGTGTGTATATATGTGTATTAATTATGTCTCCTGCATATATTAAAAGACAAAATTGTTTCAAAGAAAGGAAGAGATTGACTGTCCCAGGTTCTGTGGTGACTGCAAAGGCACTTCCATGGTGCATGTTGATTTGTCGTACAGAATGGGAGGTAGTGAGTTTGGAAAAGAACAGCAGATGGATGATCCTGTTTAGCTTTTCATTTTAGTTCTAAAACTGATGGAATTCAGTAGAAAACATTTTTTAAAACCAAGCATCATCACTTATCTGGCTAAATTCTACAAGAAAGAGTAATATTTTTATTAGTTGACACTGAGAACAGAAGCTTTAAAAAAAAATGTTTAACTTTTAAAAAAAACAACACCACATTAGCTTTATGTACAGTTGAGGGTAGTGGCAATTTACTTTCCAGTCTGAAGAAGACTGGAATAAAGTACAGTAATAAGTCAAGAAAAAGAACATTTTTAGAAATCGGGGTCGTCAATGAGCTTTGGGCTTCCTGCCCAGAGTTCTGACTCTGCCTTTCATGTTGCTTAGCAACTACATGTTATCACAAAGAAACTGATATTAAGTTGGAACAGGCTGGATATGGTAATTTACGTGGGAAGATACCAGTTGCTCTTGCAGTGGGAAAACCATTTTATTTCTAGTTTCTATCAGCGTAACTTGGTTTCACATGACAGACGGTAGTACGTCCCTCTTTGTGTATCCTTTACCTAAAAAGGTAAAGTGCAGCTCTGCTCTCTGGAAAGTGATTCTGTAACAATGACAGCCTCTCACTCAACAGATCTACTCCCTCTGTGTGCGTCTTCAGAGTCATGTCTACCAACTTTAGTGACTGAAATAAGTTCTTTTTTTCTTCTACAGCATTGCCGGGCCAGCTCACATAAGAAAGTGAAATAGATTCTTTCCTTCTTATGCATCTTCAACAGTATTGCCTTCAGTACATCTGCAAAAACGTTTTTGGTCTAATTTGGAGAAGTTTGACTGACTGTACAGGTGTAACCTAGAATAGATATAGCCTGCAGATCCTTTGAAATGCTGATACAGCATGAAAAGGACAGAGTTCTGCTCTCTTCACGTCTACGGATAAGTTTGCAAGGCTGATAGGAAAAAATAACCTTTACTTGAAATCTGAGCAGGCAAATTGAAAATTTGGCCTTGAAAAGTCTGAAAGACAGTAGAGATGGGGCTCTACAATGGCATTTTGTAGTGCACTTTCAGGGTCGGGGGGCATGTGTAACTAGAACAAAAGTTCACAGAAGGCTCAGGTTTAAACACAAAATGTAATTTCAGGTATTTGGTTTGTTCCAGGAGTTCTGTTTTCACTGAAATAATACAAACTGGCAATGTCTTCAGCCAGATTCCTGATGTTCAGCTTTCCAGTCAGTAAATCAAAATGTATAAACGGACAAATCAGATAGCACTTAAACGTCCTCAGGGTTCTGTGTCTTGGCTTTTGTCAGCAAAACAACTATCTGTCTGTCTCTCCTAGGAAAACCTTTGTTCCTCTTTAAGGTTCTGAGCCTAATTTGTTCCAAGCTGGGACGGGAGTGCATCCTTGAGCAGATTCTTATTGCCAGACAACTTGGAAACAATGTAGGCTGTTAGGTAGCTTGTCAGGGTCTATAACCTGGGCATGACTGAACAGGGGTGTGTTAGGGGAACCCCACCACAAACTCAATGTTTATATACAATTTTTACTGCCCAATATGTTTAAAGTGTTTTCCTTCACAAAACAGCTTCTTGTAGAACCAATCCAAGCATGTGCACCTGAACCTTGCATCTTTGTGAATGTTACACTCCTTGACTCTCCCTCTGTTCCCCTTTGTGACGGATTCGTCCCACCCTCTCTTTGCCAGAGACAGAACCTGTCACTCTTTCTTTTAACCTTCTTGCTCTGCTGCCACCATTTACTGATCCTTATTCACCTCAGTCTTCAGGGTATGGCTGTAGGCGTGAGAATATACCATTCAGAGTACTAGTTCTTGAGGTAAAATAAAATTCAAAATTTATTTCTTCAGATGTTCTTTCAGGTTTTGAATTTATCAATAACTATGTACAGGTTTAGGTATGTTTGCTCATTTGAAGTACTTGCTTAAAATATGTTTCATGAAAGGGTAGTGCCTTTATCTTCTAGAGTCAGTTACTTTCCTTATCATCTACTGTAACCAGACCCTCTTGTAGGTTTTCTTCACAGGATTTACCTATCCTGATTCGGATGACCAGGGTTTCCCTAAGAAGCTGTGAATTAATAGTAACAGTCTTACCCTCTTGACTAGATACATTGTTCCACAGAGTCCACTGAAATTTCTAAACAGGTTCAGGCTTAGTCTATCCTTGGAAGCTATTCTGTAGGAGGAAGAATAAGAGGACTTTCTCTCTCTCTCTCTCACTATCTTCCCTCCTTTATCCCCACTTCCACACCACAGATCCACTCTGTTTACTATCCCTGATCTCTCGATATCTTCTAAATATCTTTATCCGCACAGTTTCTTTCCCTGTCAGATCACCATCACTCTCCTCCTGGTCCTCCTCTAACGACTCCTCCCTCTCTCCACAAACTGACTGCCCTTGTTGCACCTAGCAACCTCTCTAGAGGGTAAAAGCTCCTCCCTCTTAAACAGAACTTTGACATAAGCCTCTGCAGGCACACAAAAAACCAAGTTAACCATATCACCACCCCCTTCCTTCGTCTCTCCCCACCCACTGTCTCTCAAGTTGTGTAAGCCCTAGGGCAGGAACCGTGTCTATTCCATTACTTTGTGAAGCGCTATATAAATGCTTGATGATAATAATAGTAGATGTCCAGTTTTTATGGCCCCATTTGCAATATTTCACACTTAAAAAGGCCAAAAAAATTTCCCTCCTGAAGAGTAGGATCAGACCTAAAGGAAGATGGGAGTCTGTTTCCCTAAGCCCACCAAAATCCTGGGGAGCTCATCTAAGACACATGGTGATGTGGAGGGTGGTACTGGGAATCTTTCTGTCACAATGGGTGTTAACAAATATGATGGTGTCCTGCTTTGACCTGGTCTGTCTTGACCGGGCTGTCTTTGACCTGCACTTATGCCCAGACCTTACCTGCACATTTGTGCAGGCACCACCAGATGTTGACCTGAGATTGCCCAGGCTGTGTTGGTGGCTAGCCCAGGCTGTGATCCCAGAGACCTCCAGGTAGGGCTGAAGCAGTAACTCCTTTCTATAGCCTTCGGTCCGTTTATTCGGACCTAGGGAGCGTTCTCCCTCTTGACCACTAGGAGGCAGCACAGACTTTCGACTGGGCATGCGTAGGGAGAGCGCGCCCTCGCTTCCCCAGTCGAAAGTCTGCCTCTGAACTGTTAGGTAGTGCAGCGCGGGGGCTCTGCACCCCCAACGGACTTTCGTGCCTCCCTTGCTCTCCTTCGGGGACGGGGGGG
>QEPC01014254.1:1857747-1878921 GCA_003113815.1 Sphenodon punctatus | reverse complement strand
GTACTCTTAGCAGACCTCTCAAAAAAACGTTCTGAACCGTCTCCAGAGCCTGCGTATTCATTGACAAGGTCACCTCCGAGCCAAATGTCAGCAGAGATTGCACTTTGGCTCGAAACACTTCCAGAATCAAGGAGATCTTAATTCCGCCTGAGTTAGATGCCAGACGTAGAATCCCCTTACTTGCCCTTTTGGCCTTCAGAACAGTTAGCTTCCTGTGTCTTGCCCACGACCCGTTGTCAGAAAGGGTAATCCCTAGGTAAACATAGGAAGTTACCTGCTGAAATTCCATACCCCTAATCACCCAGCTACGCTTTAGAGCCCTTTTCTTTCCCACAACCATTATATGTGATTTTTGCAGGTTTATTTCCAGCTCATTCTTGGCACTATAATCAATCAGCATTCCCAAAAGATTGCGCAGGCCTTTCTGCGTTTGAGAAAATAGGACGATATCATCCGCATACATTAATATGCGGAGACTCCTGTCCTTAATCTTTGGGGGGGCTCATTAGGAGATGGTGGTGTGGATTTGGGGGCTGTAGTTATTCATGCAAAGAGACAAGGAGACCTCATCGTTAGAGGAGAAACATAGGGGACTGGGACACATGATTTTTTTATTCCCCCAGTTCTTCTACTGACTCACAGTGAGGTTGTGGCAGTCACTGCAATGTTCTGTGCCTTATGTTATCTATGGCTTTTTAAAAACAAGTTGTGCCCATGCAGGTCCACCCATCCCCCACCCACCCAAGCGCCTATCTGAAGGCAGCATGGGTGGATGAGCGCTCCCGTAACCAACATATCACTCCACTCATGTCCACGTGTGGAGCATCGGGATACAATCTGGGATGCTTTGTGTGGGGGCAGGAGTGGGCGGTACATATGGGTAGGGGCGCACACCCAGCCTGGTGTATTTAAATCCCACCCCCCACTGACCAGACATGTGTGGGTGCTCCACTCAGTGCACATGGACTCGCTCCCCCGATGCTACACAGCTTATGTGTAAAATGGGGCATAGTAATACACTGACACTTGTGACAACAAATTTAAATCCATTCACTTGCTCAATCCCATTTTGAAAATTAGTATCATTATAATGCGAATTGGTTCAAACTGGTTCGGGTCTATCCGACCAAACCAATATTGGCTTGAACCAGAGCTGAACTGAAAGATTACTGGTTTGACTCCCTGCTGGGAACAAGCAGGCAAGACTGAGCATTCTCTCCCAGATAAATCCCTTAGGCAATGCAGTGGAACTGTCCTGGAGTGGAGCTGAGAGGTGTGAATCAGGTATGCAGGCAAGCCCCTCAACTGGGCACATGCACTCAAGCTGTACTCCTGCCCCTTACTCAACCTGCCAATAACTCAACATGCCACCAGTTGCAAGTGGCCAACAGCAAGGTGTAGTCACTTTATTTGGGAGCTGGTGATTGGAGTGGGTAGGTGGGTTGAGCTTCTGTGATGGACAACAGCTGGGGATAGATCAACTGTGGCATGTTCTGTGAATGAATGTCTTTAATTTACACAAGCAATGAAGTCTGGGTTTTTCTACTATAATTTAGTTGGGCTCAGTTCTAAATGTATGAGCCACCTTTTGGAAATGAAAATTGGGTTCCTAAATTGTTCAGGCACTTGTGAAAATTTTACCCAAAAATTAGAGGTAGGCTTGAGAATACAGTTACAACCACCTGGAGGCCAAAGTGTTTAATGATTTTGTTCCCCTCACTTTTCAGATTGATGTGACCTCATTTGTGAAAAACTGCCATACAGACACTTGCAACTGTAATCTTGGTGGGGACTGCGAGTGTTTGTGTACAAGCATTGCAGCTTATGCTCACAAATGTTGCCAGCAGGGTGTAGCAATTAATTGGAGATCTCCTTCTGTCTGTTGTAAGTACAGTGTTTCTCATATCACCAAATATCACAATTAAAAACACAGATTACCTGGAGCATTACTCTTTGATTTCTGTTGGTGCACAGAAAATTAAAGAAGGGTAATTAGAGTTTCTGCTACCAAATAACCTGTTTATCATCACAGTTTTTAAAAATGCCCTCTCACTAGTCTCCAGATTCATGTAGGCTACTTTTACAAAAATTTAATGCAGATTTACAATCAACTTTGGCATACTGTTATTTAAAAAATAATTATTTGAACGGAAATTCAACAAGGCAACAGACTTCCAATTAAATACAGATGTATACTCACTACTAATGAAATCACAGGGAAGCACAGCCACTAATTAAAACACATTCAGGATAACAAAACTTTCTTTGATCAAAGTGAAATACCAAGCTGTGACCTTGACATAATGGTGTTGTGGGTTGTTGATAAACATAGATTCTGTGCTAATTAATTTCAAAGACAATGCCTTTTGATGCTATTAATGCTAGTACCCATTTTATTTTTCAGCCTATGATTGTGAATATTACAACCAAGGTATGTAGCATGTATATACATATGTATACATTATTAAAATGCTGTATTGGATGCACGCAACGTGTTTAAACAGCCTCATGTGAGTGCAAGGAGGATGTTTAGTATCTACACTGTCCCATAACATACCATATGGCTCTTTATGACCTCAAATCACTTACTCCAGAATTGTTCCACTGAAGTCAATGGGAATGCTTAGGTAGCCCGCTGGTTACCTGATGCAGTACTCACAAATGTGGGTATTACGCATGGGTACTAATTAAGTACCTGTTTCATCTCTAATCTCCCTTTCCTTTGTACCTCAGATTTAGTCTGCTGCTAAGGCCTGTCACATTGCTAAAATCTGGCCCTTCCTTACTCTTCCCACTGATGACTCATCATGCTAGGGAGCAGGGGTGGGACACCTTTTCTCACTTTGACAAGCATGGACTAAGGAGGGCTATTGAAGAACAAAGAAGGGTAATACCTAGGTGGGACAGGGCTGAAACCGAAACAAGATAATAAGCTGTGAGTGTGTTTGTGAGAGATGATTCTTCAGCGTTCTGACCATCACCGCTTCCACCTGGGATTTTCAAAGTGTCTTTAAAACTAAAACTTTAGAGCCAAAGTCAATGGACTCATTTGAGAATTTTGACGTTTTAATAGACTGAGTTTTAACTTGAACCATCAGTCCTGCATATACAAACAAACATACAGGTACATAGAGCCTCTCACACGGACATTCTTTTTTTCCAGTTCAGTCCAAAAGTTAGTCATACTTAATAATAAATAATAATAATAATAAATGCATGTTATAGTTGTTATAATTTATTGTCTAGACCATAGGTCATAACAAATAGAATACAAAATGCAGATCAAAACAAAAGGAGTTGCAAGAAAAAGACGTATCAACTCTGCATGGCCTAAAAATATAAACTTTCGCCTCCTAAATGTCAATTACAAAAAACCAGATAAAGTACATAACATAAAAAACTAACAGAAAAGACAGGATTAAATAAATTAAATCCAAATCATAAATAAAATTAACCATAATTAAAATCACTAAAAATAGTCCTGCCCTACTCGGGGGCTCCTATTGGTGGCACTTAACCACTAGGTTAGTATACATAACCATATTAAATAGAAAAACGTCTTCCCCTTCACGGGGTTTGTATCGGCAGCATTTAACCCCTGGGGGTGGATAAGAATAGAATAAAACATGCCTTGCCCTTCTCGAGGCTTATGTTGGCAGCACTTGACCCCTGGGAGTAAGCAAATATTTATAAGTTTCATTTACCCTGGGCCCTAGAAACAAGAATAGAGCGAAGTTAACAAATATAACAAATATTAATCCAGAGGATCTGACTCCCAACCTGGCGCAATTATTAATAACCAGGAAATATAATACCAGCATGAGAGAGGTCCCCCAAGCAAACAAACCAGAGGAACCCTAATAAACTTA
This sequence comes from Sphenodon punctatus, assembly GCA_003113815.1. Classification (NCBI taxonomy): domain Eukaryota; kingdom Metazoa; phylum Chordata; class Lepidosauria; order Sphenodontia; family Sphenodontidae; genus Sphenodon; species Sphenodon punctatus. Next base: position 1,875,052 of record QEPC01014254.1, on the reverse strand, counting down.
TCCTTGTCCCAGCAAGAAGTGACATTTCTTCCTGCCGGACTCTGCCGACCAGGCAAATTTAGCCACAGACCTCATGACATTTTCGTTAGAATTAGCATTAAATAAGCTATTTTCCAGTTGGCGTTCCAATGTTCTTTGCCCTTCAATAACGGGGAGATAAATAACCTTCTCAATGGATCATTAAGCAGGCAGTCCAACAAATAATGTTCAAGATCCTCCACCTTCTTTTGGGAACATCTGCAGAGTCTCATTTTGTAGGGAGTCCCATTATATCTGCCTGTCAAGACTGCTGAGGGAAACTGCTGCAGCCACAATCTTGCAAAGGCCGCTGTTGTTCTTGAATCTTGTTAGCTGTGCCAAATAAGGTTCAAAATGAAAAATGGTTTTAAACTCAGCGTAAGCAGGAACCAACATAGAGGCTTCAACTCGCATCATCTCAGATTGAGTAAAGACATCTTTAAGTCTGGAATCCACATGGGCCCGCACACTCCCAGGAGTCGATTTCGGTGGCACCATAATAGAAATGCCATAAGCCTGCACAAGGCTTTCTGTTCTATGGGACCAAGTATTTTTAAATTTAAGACATTTTTGTTCAAGTACACACAATCTGGGCAACCTGGTATCATTCATCAACAACAGGCGGGACCAGTATCTAAATAGGGCTTGCTTGACCTTATGTTCAGTAGGGAAAACCCGAGCTCTGCTCTAACCAGGGCAGATGGGGTAGATGCCTGGACTCCTAATACCCTTTTACATATTCTCATTTGGGCCAGCTCAAGCCCCTGAGAATATGAATGACCCCAAATCTCTGCCGCATACAGCATCTGGGGTGATAATTTCTTGGATAGTAGTTTCACGGCCAAAAATGCATGTAAATTTATACAAATTGGGGTGGCATGAAGTGTACCTATTTCTCTCCATCAAATGTTGGGAGGATATGCTCAAGTATATGCTCTTGTCATCTCATCTCTCTCCTTGACTATTGCAGCCTTGTTTTCACTGTGGGGGAGGGGAGGGCTCTCCACATCACTGGGCCCTCTGTAAGCTTGACTTCTAGCAGAGAGGGAAGAGGGGAGTGCACCCCAGCCCAGGCAACAAAGTGGACATCTCACCGACCTGGAAGACCCATCCAGATCCCAGGCTTTTATAAGTCAAGCTGCCCTGCCCTGCAGATGTGGGGGGTGTTAGCAGGCAATCATGGCATAATGACACCCTAGGAGAATCCTTAACAAATGGCAACAAAAGTGGGATTGTAAAAGTTTCATTTATATATTAATGAGCATTGTTATTGCGAGGGGGTATATGCTTGGTTATGTGTTCTTCCCTAAATGAAAGATGGGGTAACTGGTTGGGGGGGATGGTGACTCTCGTGTGAGAGGAATAAGAGTGGGAGGGTTGGAATGGGTTTTTATTTGTGTGTCTATTTGTATTTGATTGATACGTTGTAAGCTGCACCGAGCCACATGCATTGGACAGCATATAAATTTAAAGATGATGGCCTACCCTGTTCTCACCTTGACCCTCTCATTTCTGTTCAACACTCCTCTGTCAATGTCATCCACCTTGCCTGCCACTTTAATCATGTTCAAACCCTCTTCTGCCTCCCCATCGCCCCACTGGCTCTATGTTCCTACCAGGGAACTTCAGTCCCCCTCTGTCACTACTCTCGCTCACCCAAAAGTCTCCTGCTTCATAAACAATCTTCAGCTCTTCTTCATGCTTCCCCCGTGTCTCAAAATCCCCCCTTGAACACATACATGCTGCTCCCTCCCACCGTTCAAATCCATTCTAAAAGCCTCTCTCTTCTGTCAGTCTTTCCATAGCTCCTCACCTTCAAATCCTGCTCACTAGTGCTCCTTCTCTTGTCTTTATTTAGTGTTCCCTTCTCTCCTGTAACTAATCTTAAGTACATGCATCTGCGACTTCTCGACTTCATGAACGCATCCCTCTCTCTCCATATGTTCCCCTCTCTCACTTGTTCATCCTAGATTATAAGTCTCCCAGGGCAGGGATCCATGTCTAATGAATAATTGTTGGGTATTATTATTATTATTATTATTATTAATAACAAACATTTATATAGCGCCAGCAGTGTACCTGGCACTTTACAAAGTAATAAAATAGACACGGTCCCTGCCCCTAGGGCTTACAATCTGAGAGACAGGAGCTGGGGGAGAGACTTAGGAAGGGGAACAGAGGGAGAGACAAGGGGTCTAACATTCATGAAGATGCGAGGTCTCAAGTGCACGTACTTGGCTTGGTTACGATGAGAATGACAGCAGGCAGGTCCATGTTGCAAGGATAAGGGTAAACCGATCGTAGGTATAGGAATAGTGGCTCAGCAGGATAAAGAGTCAGACAGAGCAGAGCGAAAGAGGTGAGTTTTAAGGAGAGATTTGAAGGTATGAAGGGAGGGGGCAAGGCGGATGTGGACAGGGAGGGAGTTCCAGGCATGGGGGGCAGCAAGTGAGAAGGGACGAAGGCGCTTAGGGGAGCAGGGAAGGCGTGGAAGGGTGAGAGAAGGGACAGAGGAGGAGCGAAGTGCACGGGCTGGAGTATGGAGGGCGATAAGTGCAGAGAGGTAGGGGGGAGCAAGGTTGTGAAGAGCTTTATAGGTGAAGACTAGGAGCTTGTGCAGGATTCGTTCAGGAAGGGGAAGCCAGTGAAGCGAAGAGAGGAGGGGCTGCACATGGTCGAAGCGACTGGCGAGGTAGATGACCCTGGCAGCAGAGTTTTGGACAGAGATGAGGGGAGAAAGGTGAGACCGGGGAAGGCCAGTGAGAAGGAGGTTACAGTAATCGAGGCGAGAGATGACCAGAGCATGAACAAGAGTTTTGGCAGACGAGACAGAGAGAAAAGGGCGAATCTTAGCAATGTTATGGAGGGAGAAGCGACAGGATTTAGCAACAGAGTCAATGTAGGGTTTAAAAGAAAGGGGTGAGTCAAAGATGAAGCCTAGGCTACGGGCTTGGGGGACAGGCAGGATGGTGACTCCATCAATAGTTATTGACAGTGAGGAAGGAGAGGAAGGATGAGGGGGGAAGATAAGGAGTTCAGTTTTAGCCATGTTGAGTTTGAGTTGACGTTGAGACATCCAGGTAGAGATGTCAGAGAGACAGTTGATGAGACGAGCTTGAACAGAGGGAGAGAGAGAGGGAGTAGAGAGATAGAGTTGAGTGTCATCAGCATAGAGGTGGTATTGGAAGCCATGGGAGGCAATGAGTTTGCCTAAGGATGAGGTATAGATCGAGAAGAGGAGAGGGCCAAGAACAGAGCCTTGAGGAACAGGTACCAGGCACACTGCTGGTACTATATAAATAAGTAGTAAGAATAACAAAGCCTGACTGATTCCATCTCTACTTGAGTTGGGTGGAGGCTGGTATTGCTGCTGCTTGTCACTCCTGGGGCAGCTGCTATTGGAGGAGCCCCTGCCACTCATCTCTTCCCTTCCCTCCCTCCAGGTAATTAAGGCAAGGGTGGGGCCCTTGGGCACCAGCCGAAGGGCGACACCAAAGGGTGTCAGCCATTGTCTGGGCCGTTAGCTGGACCGTGGCGGCCGCCCCCCCCCCCGCTCATTACGGAGTGCTTCAGAGCCAGTTTGTGAGGGAGTTAGGGATGGGCGAACAGAACGCTGTTCATATGTTCGGTCCAAAACCCGGGTTCGGGTTCGGCTGTTCAGTTCGGCGGAGTTTGGTTCGACTGAACTTGGCCGAACAGCCGAAAATAGCGCTACTGATACCAAAACCAAATTCAATTTTTTTAAATTTTTTTTGGTATCAGTATCATTTGACCTTGAAACCACCCCTGGTCTCCACCCCTGGTGCCAGGAAGTCTGCTCCTCAGCTGCCTCCCGCTTCCAGTCATGTTTTCCCACCTTCCAGTCACATTTTTCCCACCCCTGAACTCATCCGAAGTTTTCCGAACTGTTCGAGCATTCGGTTCAGTCATCCAAACAGACAGAGTTCAGCCCGAACTTCGAACTTCCGAACTGCGTTCGCACATCCCTAGAGGGCGTATCTGGCTATCCATGGGGCTATTGCAATTGTTTGATGCTGTTCTGTCCAACTCCCGGGTCCACCTGAGTCTGTCTCCGGACTGGAGCCCCTCTCGAAGGTCATCTAATGTAACCGCTGTCCCTTTGGGTGGATTTGCGCTGCTCGCGCCTCTCTGCTGGGTCAAGGAGAAAGGAGGAGAAAGGCGTGGTCCCTAGGATCAGATAGAACTGTAAGGTGGTAGTTCAGATGACTCGTAAACGCAGACGTTGTGGGGTACCAACTGCTGTGGGGCATCCTCAGTCTAAGCAGTTGAGGTTAGATGATTTTGTGAATACAGCTTCAAATAAGGTAATGAAGGACAATGAAGAAGGGGGAGAGCTTGTATCACCTGATGTTGCTCAAATAGCAAATAATTTATTAAATAACAAAAAACAAAAGGGTAAACTTAACAGTTCAATTAGATCTTTTGACTCTTTATTAGCAAGCAGTGATGAAAGTTCTTGCGATGAAAGCTCCCTCCTTTCTAATTCTCATGAGCTGACTACTCTTGAACTGCTTGGAAACCAATGTTTTCTGGTAGGGAATTTTATTAAAAAACTAATTGCTCAACTGGATAATATCACCAGCCTTTTCCAATCACAGAAACAATAATTGGGTGCAGTTATTGTTTTCACAGAGGAATTGAAAGCTGGGAAAATAGGGGAAGAAGCAAGAAAAATTGCTAGAGCTATAGTGGTGCCTGAAACTACTGAGACCACTTCTGTCTCGGAACACCTAGATAATAACGTAGGTATTAACCCTGGGCTTCAGTTTGGTTCTCTATCCATCAGAAAACAGGATACAGTGTTTTCTGCACAACAGGGAGAACAATTGAAACTTGATGAGACTACTATAGCTTTTAAAATAAGACCATTATCAAATGGGATGTTTCCCAAATGGCGTACAAAGCAACTCATATGAAACCACATATCAGCCATTTCTGGACAATTCCTACCTTTATGGTTTATTAAATATTACCAGATTCTACCAGCCCCTAGGCATCTTCAGTGCGTGGTGGTTTATTTTCGTAGGGCAGACACGGTAGCCAGGATTTTTGCTCAGACAAATATTTTCTTTTTCTGGGGAGTGCAGTTAGGGGAAGTGTATATTAATCCCCTTAGACAACCTTTATTGTTAAAAAATAACAACATGTTGCCATCTCAGGATGCTATTCCAGCCCATCATCAAGCTTTATCAACCCCAGTCTTAGTAATTTCTCTGGGCACTAACAAGCAAGGTAAAAGTTCGGTTCCAATAAACACCAGGCTTCTGAGTCTTGCTATGGAAGTAGACCCAAGTGTAAGTTCCCAGGACATGCAGAGTAGACAATTACCCCAGGAATACGAACAGAAGGTTTCGACTTCTCAGAGAGCTAGGAGTCAAGAAATAAGTATGCTTGATGAGGCAGTCCCCAATTGCTCTAATTCACTTTTATTGCCTTTAACGAATGTAATAACTGCTCAGGCTGTGTGTAGTTTAGAAGATGAAAATGTAGGGAGGATGTCCCCATCAGGTATTCTGTTAGAACAAAATGTTCAAACCCAAATTGCCTTGTCAGAAAAGTGAGAACACGAGTGTCATGACTGTTTTTCTCAGGATTTGTTCCTGGAATACGGCAGGATGGAATACCCATAAGGATAATGCTGCTTTTATTAATTACATCTGTAAGTTTAAGATTATTATGTTACAGGAAACTTGGAGTAAGGATAAAATAGAACTAGAACAATACAATTCCTATTTTGTACCTGCGACATCTATAAAGGCCAAGGGTCACCCAAGTGGTGGGCTGGACTGTTTGGTATCAGAAAACTTGGATTTTACTGTAATATCGGAACTGAATTTTCCACCTTTTGCATTAGGATTAGTTGTAAAGTACAAATTCCATCTAATTCTTCTTTTGACAGTCTATATGCCCCCTAGAAATTCCGATTTTGCAAATTCAAACTTCTGGACAAAATTAGAGTGTAATATAGAAGATCTTCTCCAGAGATACCCAAGAGGTTTGTTATGTTTAACGGGGGACTTAAATAGCCGGCTGGGCTCCAGTGATGATGCCGTGGCCCCATACTGTGAAAATAATTCTTTACCTCTTCCTGATAAAATACATTCAAGGACATCTAAGGATAACAAAGTAAATACATCTGGTATTGCACTAGCAAAATTGGTTGGGGGTTTATCCCTTAAAGTTAATATTGTAAATGGGACAGGATTTAGGAACAGTTATGGGGAATTTACTTTCATGGGAAAACGGGGAACTAGTGTGGTGGATTACTTTATAGTATCAACGGAAGTTCTGCCCTATCTTAGGAACTTTGAAATTGGTATAAGTATAAGTGATCATTTACCTCTAATATTTGACTTGGATTTATTAGATGTGACTTCAGATATCTCTTTACCTGCCTTACAAAATTTGCAAAGTTTAGATAAGCATCCTGTAGTTAAATATAACTCAGCATTTAGGAAGGCTATGGAACCTGTAATACGGAAAGGGATAGGTAACAATTTGAAAGCTGCAATTTTGGGGGAGAAGGTTGACGTTAAGGTGATCGAATTTTTTAACCTTACTGTCTCCTTTGTTCAGCAACAGATAACATCTTTTGTAAAGGCAAATTAAAGCAATAAAAGCTTAAATAACAAAAGCCGAGAATGGTTTGACAGAGATTGTAGAACAGCTAAGGAAAAAATGATAAAGCTTTACCATCAATATTGGAAAGGACAATGTTCAACCCTCCCAGAAGACTATTACAACCTAAGGACAGAGTATGAAGAGCTAGTGAAGAAGAAAAAGCAAAAACATAGAGAGGAAAAGTGGGAGGATCTATTGAAAGCAAGTAAATCCAATGATGCCTACAACTTTTGGAAAATTGTTAGGGGCTCTATACGAAAAGAAATAACGATAGGAGTATTTCCAATTCCCTCTGATATCTGGGAAGATTATTTTAAGACAATGCATGTTATGAATGAGATATCTTCTCATCTACTAGATAGTACGAGTCAGACAGAGACCCTTCCTGAATGGCAGCCTGTCACTGAGCAAGAGGTTGATCAACTTGTAGATTCCTTCAGAAAGAATAAAGCACCTGGACCCGATTTGGTTCAAATAGAATTTAACAGCGCTTATAAAGATTGGTGGATTCTGGTGCTTACTGCCCTTTTTATGGCTATAAATAACTCTGAGATAATATCACGTAGTTGGAGTAAAGCCATAATAGTTCCCATATACAAAAAGGGTCAGCGAGCAAATTATAGGCCGATAAGTCTTTTGAGCGTGATTAGTAAAGTATATGGTAAACTCTTAGATTAATTACATGGATAAATCAATCAAAAATAATATTTCCAGAGCAGGCAGGCTTTCAATCAGGCAGAAGCACGATCGAACAGTGTCTCATGTTGTTCCACCGAATTGAGAAATATAGAGCCTTAAATGGGAAACTTAGTTGCGTTCCTTGATTTGAAAGGGGCCTTCGACTTGGTTGACAGACTAATACTCTGGGGAAAAGTTGGGAAAGTCCTCCATTGATAAGAGATTAATGTTTTTGATTAGACAGATGTATTTAGATTCCTCTATGGCAGTAATATTAAATAGAGGGATACCTCACTAAAGAATTTAATATCACGCGGGGAGTTAGGCAGGGCTGTGTCCTGGCGCAAATATTGTTTAACCTGTACATAAATGACATAATACCAGTCCTCACGCAACACAATTTCTTCCCCCCACAATGGCAGCTAAATCAGTAGGCTGTCTGCTTTATACAGAAGACCTAGCAATTTTATCACAGACACAGGTTGGATTAATAAGACAGTTAAAAGAATTTTCAACTTACTGTAATAACAACAAGCTGGAAATTAATTATACTAAATCACAAATTGTTATCTTCTCTAATAGCCGTAAGGTATACAATTGGGAACTCGATGGGCAAAAACTGGAGCAGATTAGAGCCTTCAAATATTTAGGAATAAATTTCCAGAAGAATGGGCAGTGGGGTGAGCAGCTCTCGAAAGTTAAACTAGTAGCTAAACCAGAATCCCAAGCCATATTGAGATTTTTTGCTGGAATGGGATGAGATAAAATTGACCTTGCTGTAAACGTGTTTGATAGCAGGGTTAGAGCTAGTGCCTTATATGGGGCAGATTTTTGGGCCCCCTTAGTGGCAACAAATTTGAATAGCTCCCAGACCAATTTTCTGCAAAGATTATTGAAAGCTCCAAATAGCACCCCTGCTGCAGCATTAAGGTTAGAGACAGGGCAAAGAGGGTGGCAGAATATTGCAAAAGAACTTACCTTAAAACTCTGGATTAGACTGAAAAGGATGTCTAGCTCAGGGTTGGTAAACTTTCTGTTTGAAGACACTTACCAGGATAAATGGTGCAAAGTCGTGGTCAAAGTACCTGCAAGATCTTGGCCCCTCTTTGGAATATTTAGAAATAAAAGACCCCAGGCAAGCTAGAACTGAGATTCTTACAAAACTGAGGGATATAAATAGGCAGGATGAGTTGGCCAGGGTGGATAGTTCTAGGCACCTGCAGGGGTATTATCTATGGGCCCCGGAAATTGGGGAAATGGCGACTTATTTGAGGTCATGTCTTACATTTCGTGAAAAGTTTCTATTTTTATCAGCAAGGTTTAATGCACTACCCTCCAGAGTTCTGGAAGGGAGGTTTGAAAGGGTACCTTTTGGAGACAGGAGATGCCCATTTGATAATGTAAGCACAGAGACTACGCAACATATTTGAATGTGGTTTGTATGATACTCTAAGAGAAAAATGTTTATCCTTTTGGATTGGAAAGTTCCCAGGAAGAACCCTTATCTCCTGGTTAACAATAGCACTGGGTGATAAAAATACTGAAATCACTCAAGCAGTAGTAAAATTTTTGAAGCTGGTATTTATCTGTAGACAGGACTTTTTGAATTTTAAACTTCCTTTGAATGTATATGAGGAAGAGTCATGACACAGCAAGCTCATAATGTAAAAGGTATTGGAGCAGCCTCCAAAGTTGGGTGGAGGCAGATTTTTTGGGGGGGTTTCTGTAAATTATTAACTTTATAAATTTTGGAGATTTTGTCAGTTTTCTGTATTTTAAGTATTATATTTTCACTGTAGTGATTATTTCTTTTATAGTCAGAGAGTTCTAACTTAAGATGTACTCTGATTAGGTGATTTTATGTTTTTTCTTCTTGTTTTAGTATATTTCTATATGGCCTCCGGCCGCAATAAACTATTGATTGATTGATTGATTGAGTTGAGTGGAGTTGTGAGCTGTGCTTGGTATGTTCCAGAAATGCATCAGAACTGTGGTCCATCAGATGGATTCCAATTCCTTCCTGCCATACCCATCCTGCCTTAGAGGCAGACAGTAAAGTTTGGGGTGGGTAGTTCTAATTGTTCATATTGTTGATGTTTTATGTATTTTAGTATTATTTTACCTGTTGTGAGTTGCCCCGGGATGCCGTAGGCATGAGGGGGCGGCCAATAAATACAAATAAATAAATAAATAAAACCTGAGGTTTTTGTTTTAACCATTGTTGTTGTTGGCACTTTTCTGCTTTGCTAGGTTCTTTTCAGTAGAAAAGCCATGTGTCAGGCTTATCTCAGTGGGTGTCTTTAGACATAACATTAATGGGTGTCTGAATGTGTGTTTTGACCTTGATATGAACACTGGTTTGGCCCTGTGTTCACTATGTGGCGCTGCTTAGAGAGACAGCCCATCTTGGGGGAAATCGGTGTTTTCCTCACCACCCGATCTCAGCATGCAAGCGCTGCTGCCTTGTTTCCATGTTGTACCTGCTAACATACCACACAATGTCATTAGACATAACATTGGCCATGTGTTCAACCGAAACACACAAATTGTCCTTGTGATGCAATGGTGTTCACATCTCATGTTCAACGGGTGGCCATATTGGTGTTGGGATTGTTATGGTGCTTACACACAACGTCCAAATGTGTTTAGGAATTTTGACACCCGAACTTTGTTATGTCTAAAGATGCCCAGTGTCTTTTGCATGTATACAGCACACTTGTTAAGGATAATGCTTGATTTTGAATAAACGTAAAGATACTGCTATCTGTACAATTCTATCTGCAGTATTACATTAAATTTCATGGGACTCCTTTTCTGCAGAAGTATTATTATTTCTCCCCCCCTTTTTATTTTACATAAAGAGGCAAGCACTTTATTTAAAGGATACATGTCACTATTACCCATTAGTGTGTAGTATGCTGTGAAGCTTGATGTTGTTATATATGCTTATTACAATTTTAAGCTTCACTGCCATGTACTGATTGCCTTTTGTAGACAGGGAAATTATAATTCTGTCTCTTACAAAATTAATAGTACTACATCTCTAATGAAACTGCTTTCAATTAATTGAAAAAAGATAATTAATTAAATGGGAATTAAAGCTGGAAAACTGAGCAAAACTGGAAGCCTGAGGTTGCTAGAAGCTTTTATGGACAGCCAGGGGCAGATTTCGAACTTAAAGCAGCCCTGGAAAATATTCTGAAAGTGACCCATGTTGTAGGCGTGGCCAACGGTAGGTGGTGGGGTGAACTGGAATTTTGACACTGCCATGGAATATGCAATGAATACAAAACGCACACTGAATACAGATCTTGCCCTCAAGTCAAGGGTTTATTAAACTTCAACCAAAGACACCCTCTTCTCCTGCTAGAAGGCTTGTCTAGCTCGGGGCAGTTTACAAAAATACAAAATACAATAATACAGTAGAACCACTAAAATACAATGTGTACAGTATAATGTACAATATGTTACAATACAGTATTTAAAGTATTGTATTGTACAATACAATACAAAATCCAATAAAACAGTACAACTACTAAAATATCAATAAAATACCAGTAACAAAGTTGACATTCCCCTCAGGACTGTGCTGCTTTCTCTTACCTGCTCTTGCTGCTTTGCCTACCTGCTACTGCTGGTGTCTCAAGCTCTAGGGATGGGCGAACGCGGTTCGGAGTTCGGACCGAACTCGAATAGTTCGGTTGACCGAACCAAACGTGCGAACTGAACTCGAATTTGAACGTTCAGTTCGGATGTGTTCGGTGAGTTCGGAATTGAATTTCCATTGGTTTCAATGGAAAACACATTATTGACTGTAACATTTGTGTTTTTTAAGCTACGTGGCTGAAATTCGGGGTGCCTATACCTCCATTAGAAAGCATTATGTGTCCCACATTTCAAAACGATTGGATAATGGAATCCGATTTTAGAAGTAGTTGAAATATTGTATTTTGCAATATTCTACATATACATTCTTAACTGTAACTTCTTTGCCTCATATCTAATGTAGGTGAAACTTGTCCAGTTTATACCCCTTCCCATATTTACTATCTTTGCCAAATTTCAGAAGGATTGGAAAAAGGGAATTGGTGGTATAAGTAATTAACATATAAATGTATGTCTGACTCTAACATCTTTGTAGTCCAACCAGTGTACATGAAATTTGGCAGGGCTATATATTACACTTTCATGATCATCTCTGCCAAATATCAGAAAGATTTTATAAAGGGTCCCAATTTTATATGCCTGTACAACATATGTAGAGAAGGGGCCTATGCCTGGGATTCTCTTATGTCACTGTGGTATAAGATCGGTTTGTGATGCAAATTGGCCAACAGAAATGTCAACCAAATATCCTCATTCTGTGCTGGGACCATCCCAACATATCTCCCCCACTTGTTTCTGGGAAGTCAGAAGCATCTGTTTAGGAAAGAGTCAATAGAAATTCTCTTATGTCCTCTGTCTCAGTGCTGCAGGATGTGATTGATAGTTGGCCAGCCTGGATGTGTTTAAACTATGTCTCCTGACTGCTGGGATGCTATCTCAGAAGTCCCAGTTATGTTGCTTATGCCCGCCACAGGGCCGCCCCCTATGCCCACCTCGAAACCACTACCAATTGGTCCTGTAAAGCTAGAAGCTTGCAGTAATGTGTTTGGCCATTGAATGTGTCTGTCAGTCTTTGGGGTTGCTCCACATCCTTCCTCCTACAGTCTCTCTCCCCCTGCCATGCAGGGTGCCTGCCTCTGACTGGCACTGAATATGCTGATATTCATCTGAATAATGATCTTCACAGGGACAATATCAATTGCTTATATAATTGGGTCCCTTTATCAAAATCTCCCGTACATTTGCTGAAATGGCAGGAAAGGTATTTGATACATTCTTGCCAAATATTCTGTAAACAGAATGGAATATCAAAATGTTACAGCTGGAAATGTATTTTCAGGTTAATGTTTTATACCCTTGGAACCCTTTATCCACTCTTTCTGAAAACTGGCAGAAGTATTAAGCATATGGAGGGATGTAATATGCACAAGTTTCATGAACATTACATGCAAGATAAAGAAGTTGTAGCCATGAATGTCTATGGAGCTTTTCTTAAAATCACAACATTCAATTGCTTCTGAAATTGGTTCTCTTTATCTAATCATTTCGAATGTTGGTACACATAGTGCCCACCATTGGGGGTACAATCTCCACAAATTCCATCAAAATTGAATAAGAAACAAAAATGTTATAGCTGGAAATATGTTTTTCAGTTTTTTCCCGTTATTTCAAAAACCAAATGTCATGTTCAGTTCCTGATTGCACCAAACTAAAGACTGAACCGAGCCCGACCGAACCGAGTACCGAATCCAAACTCAAAGTTTGACCCGAACTGCCGAATATCCGAACCTGGTTCTGTTCACACATCTCTATCAAGCTCGGTTGCTGGGCTGGATCCAGAAAAGTTGGGGGCCTTGTATGGAATTGATAGGAATTATTGTATTACAATAAATCATCAAAGGCTGGCTAAAATGTAATAAATATAGTGTGTCCCAGGCCAGGGGCTACACACACCTCTCCAAACCCCTCTCTCAAACCCCAAATCCCCAAACCTCTCTCCCATCCACCTGACCCAAAGAGAGAGAGAGAGAGGGTGTGTGTATGTGTGTGTATACATGGGTATGTCTATATGCATGGGTGTTTGTGTCTGTATGTATGCATGGGTATGTTTGTGTTTGTGTGTGGGTAGCCTGTATGCCTGGGTGTGTGGGTGTATACATGGGTATGTGGGCGTATGCATGGGTATGTGTATATGCAAGGGTGTTTGTCTCTAAGGGTATGCATGGGTATGCCTGTTTTTGTTTGTGTGTGGGTAGCCTGTATGCATCGGTGCATGGGTATGTCTGTGTGTCATTATGTGTGTGTCTATGAAGTAATCATAGGGTAATTTCAGACGTGCACAGGATCACAGTCAACCACCCTGAATCACAGTGGATTCAGGGTGGTGGCTGTGATCCCGTGCACGTCTATTTTAGCCCCGCCAGATGTTCACCACAGTGAATCTCTGGCGGGGGTCAAAGCTAACCATGATTCTGAGGATGGTTCTGAGGATGGTGCCAGCCCCATCCCCAGAACTGTGGTTAGCTTGACCATGATCTGTGATGGTTCAAAAGTAATGTCTGTTACCTTGGCCCATCACAAATTGTGGCCCCAACTGCGGTACGGGATCGGGGGCAGTGGCCACTTTGGCTGCTGCGCCTGCCTGTCTTCCCGTGGGCGGGGGAGCGTGGGGGGCGGGGCTGTGCAGCCACACGTTGTGCCACGCAGCCCCATCCCCTCCAAGATTCCCCAGAGTGATGGAAGCTGGCATCTCTAAAGGATGGCCGATCTAAAGGATGGCCCCTGTCCGGGGTTCAGCGTGTTGGGCCTCTGGACCCTATATGTCTGAAATTACCCAGTGCCTAATTATTTATTTGTTTGTTTGTTTGTTTGTTTTATTTCAAAAACTATTACCCCGCCCCTCCTGCCACAGGCAGCTCGGGGCGGCTCACAACAATAAAAAACAGTTAAAACACACTAAAAGGAGAAAACAGATAAAACAACCGCACCCTACCCCACCCCTACCACCCACCCATCACCCCTCTCCCCTGCCAAACGCCTGGTAGAACAGCCAGGTCTTGCAACTTTTCCAAAAAGAGGGAAGGTCTGGGGCCAGCCAGCGGAAGAGAGTTCCATAGGTGCTGGGCAGCCACCAAGAACACCCTCTCCTCCGTGGCCACCCGAGAAACTTGGGGGACCTTGAGCAGGGCATCCCCAGATGACAGCAGGGGCCGATCCAGGACACGGAGTGAGGCGGTCTTGCAGATAGGCAGGGCCCAGACCATTTAGGGCTTTATAGGTTAAAAACACCACCTTGAATCGGGCCTGAAAAACCACCAGCAGCCAGTGCAGAGAGCGGAGCACTGGTGTAATATGCTCCCGGTGGCCCAGTCCCACTTAGGAGATGAGCCACCGCATTCTGCACCAACTGCAATTTCTGAGCCGTCACCATGGGTAGCCCCATGTAGAGCGCGTTACAGTAGTCTAGTCGAGAGGTGATGAAGGCATGGATGACTATGGCCAGGTCAGAGTTCGAAACAAACGGCCGAAGCTGTCGTACCAGATGCAACTGGCGGAAAACACTCCTCGCCACAGCCTCCACCTGGAGATCCAGGCAGAGCTGCGCATCGAGGAGCACCCCAAAACTTCGTACCTGGGAGATCAATGGAGGACAGACCCCATCAATGATGGGGGCCACCAATTCCATCGCCTTACCCGCTAACATCACCTCCATCTTGTCAGGATTCAGCCGCAGTCGATTAGCCCTCATCCAATCCCTCACAGCTGCCAGGCACCGAGTAAACACTGAGACTGCAGGGCCTGGGTCTGTTGAAAAAGAGAGGTACAGTTGGGTGTCATCAGCATATTGATAACACTGTACACCGAACCCCCTAATCACCTCGCCGAGCAGCTGCATATACACATTGAACAGGAGAGGGGACAGAACAGAACCCTGCAGAACTCCACATGAGAGGTCTAGGTATGATGAAAAGCAGTTCCCAAGAACCACCCGCTGGGTTCTTCTGGTCAGGAATGAGCAGAACCATTCAAGAACAGTCCCGCCCACTCGTGCACAGTCTTGCAGGCATGTCACCAACATCTCACTTGACCACACCCAAAGCTTCACCCTCCACAAGAAACAACCCTGAGGAGGGGTTTGGAGCTCCAGGGAGAGGCCATGGCTTTACCCAGTGGCGCCCAGTATGCTATTCATGCCGGCATCTTGCTGTGCCGCCGCGTCTCCACAGCCAGGGAGGGGTTTGGAGCTCCAGGGAGACACCGTAGATCAGTTTAGCACCATTGAGCACACTCTTCTCACCAGCTTCTGTTCTTCGGTTTGGGGGAAATCTCGAAAAACTTGGGAAAATCACAGAAGTAATGGTAAGAACTCAGAAGTCATGGAGGGGAGCAAAAGTCACTAAAAACGTGACTTTTGTCACTACTGTGACAAATTCATAGTCCTAGGTATGATATAGCTGTCAATTCTACAATTATTTTGTTTTGGAACCAGTTTTGTAGGCATGGTTAATTTAAATAAAGATGAAATTTAGAAGTTTTTAGGAATAAAATTGAAAAGAAATGGAAGATATACATTGTAAGAAAGAGAGACAATTTATCTATTTGAGCAGCATTAAAACAATCATGAGAGAGTAGCAGCAGCTCATATGCATGGATTTCAGAGGAGCACTTCTTATTTAATTCAGTGCTGTTCTAAGGCTGCCTCTTTTGCCTCTGCTGTGCTGCCCAGGTCTTCAGCTCAAGCTTATGAAACTCCTTCATTCATAGGTTATGAAACTCATTCATTCTGACACACATTCAATCATATACACTCATTCAACCTCAGACTCCCACTCATTCATTCTCTTTCACACACATGCACACTTATTGATTTCAATCAGTTACACACATACTTAACTCTCATGCACACATTCACACACACACTCATTCATTCTCTCACACACACATTAATTCTGTCTCACACACACATGCTCTGACCTCTCTGTCTCTGTCTCTCTCACCTCTTTTCTCTGCTGCTCCCGCCAACTATGGAAACCCTAGGTCCCGCTGCACTGCCGCGTGCATGTGGGAGCGGGTCTTTAGCAACATGATGCTTGTTAGCGCGGCAGCATAGGGGTGGTGGTGGTGGCGGCATAGCTCCTTCCCCAATTCCCTCCTATCCAGGCTGCTACTGAGGGGACTCTGCCCATGAGAAGGCCTGAGGCGAGTCACCCCGTGACCTTCCACCCTGGCATCCCCCCAGCCCACGAGAAGGCCCAAGGCTGGCCACCCTGTGACCCCCCCATCCCTGGCACCCCCCAGCCCGTGAAATGGTCTGAGGCTGTCTGCCCCATGACCCACCCCACCCTCCTGGCACTTCCCGCAGCCTGCGGAAAGGCACCTAGCCCCATCCCCTGGACCTCTCTGCTTGCAAGAAGGCCTGAGCCGAGGGCTGGCCCCAACCGGTCCACCCAACCTGTGCTTTAGTGCGGCTTGCCTCACCTCCGTGTTCTCCTTCAACTCACCAAGTCTGGACTGCTGCTGATCCGCCACTATTCTGCTGCCTGCTTCCTTTCTCCACTCTGCTGCTGCCTCCCCCTTACCGGCCTGGGTCCCGGCTGCTGGGGCAGGTCTCCAGTGATGTCCTGCTGCTGCACATATTTCTTAGCAAACACCATAATTTTTGTTTTATTGTAATTAATTGCCAGCCGGAGTTCACGGCACCTTAATTCAAAATGAGTGCCCTTTCCAACCCTATTTTAGTGAGAGACAGGAGGACCATAGGGTGAGTAAGAGATGGAGTGTTTTTAAAGGACCAGTACACACTGCTTCAGCCTCTGGTGTTAAGTAAGCTATGCTGTGCTTTTAACTAAATAAGGAAAAGGGTTTTACATCTGATTTTTCCTTTTATGTATTTAATCTTCTGTTTGTTTGTTTCTCTAGGTCTTGGAGCTGGACCATATATATTGGCCAGTTATGGTCAGAATGACACTGTAATAGGAGTTAACATTACCAGCAAACAGATCTTTCCTTTGCCTAGAATCAGCACAAATGGAAATGTGTATTTTAATTTTATGATCACTCCAGGCCTTTTCAAAGATAAAGATTTATGTAAGTATTTCTCAATGTTTATAGAAATTAATTAGTATATATATACACACTCATATACACTGTGTGTGTGTATGTGTGTATACACACACACTCTCTCTCTCTCTCTCTCTCTCTCTGACTCTTGCTGGGACCCCAGACTCTTTCTCTGAGAGTGGGACTTATGCGTGGGTTAGTTTGTTAGCACCAGATACGCCTTTGTTTTAATACCTCATTTGTTAATAATCTAGCTGGCATACTTGCAAGTGTGTGTGTGTGTATATGTATATGTATATGT
>QEPC01014254.1:1824763-1857435 GCA_003113815.1 Sphenodon punctatus | reverse complement strand
GTCACCAACATCTCACTTGACCACACCCAAAGCTTCACCCTCCACAAGAAACAACCCTGAGGAGGGGTTTGGAGCTCCAGGGAGAGGCCATGGCTTTACCCAGTGGCGCCCAGTATGCTATTCATGCCGGCGTCTTGCTGTGCCGCCGCGTCTCCACAGCCAGGGAGGGGTTTGGAGCTCCAGGGAGACACCGTAGATCAGTTTAGCACCATTGAGCACACTCTTCTCACCAGCTTCTGTTCTTCGGTTTGGGGGAAATCTCGAAAAACTTGGGAAAATCACAGAAGTAATGGTAAGAACTCAGAAGTCATGGAGGGGAGCAAAAGTCACTAAAAACGTGACTTTTGTCACTACTGTGACAAATTCATAGTCCTAGGTATGATATAGCTGTCAATTCTACAATTATTTTGTTTTGGAACCAGTTTTGTAGGCATGGTTAATTTAAATAAAGATGAAATTTAGAAGTTTTTAGGAATAAAATTGAAAAGAAATGGAAGATATACATTGTAAGAAAGAGAGACAATTTATCTATTTGAGCAGCATTAAAACAATCATGAGAGAGTAGCAGCAGCTCATATGCATGGATTTCAGAGGAGCACTTCTTATTTAATTCAGTGCTGTTCTAAGGCTGCCTCTTTTGCCTCTGCTGTGCTGCCCAGGTCTTCAGCTCAAGCTTATGAAACTCCTTCATTCATAGGTTATGAAACTCATTCATTCTGACACACATTCAATCATATACACTCATTCAACCTCAGACTCCCACTCATTCATTCTCTTTCACACACATGCACACTTATTGATTTCAATCAGTTACACACATACTTAACTCTCATGCACACATTCACACACACACTCATTCATTCTCTCACACACACATTTATTCTGTCTCACACACACATGCTCTGACCTCTCTGTCTCTGTCTCTCTCACCTCTTTTCTCTGCTGCTCCCGCCAACTATGGAAACCCTAGGTCCCGCTACACTGCTGCGTGCATGTGGGAGCGGGTCTTTAGCAACATGATGCTTGTTAGCGCGGCAGCATAGGGGTGGTGGTGGTGGCGGCATAGTTCCTTCCCCAATTCCCTCCTATCCAGGCTGCTACTGAGGGGACTCTGCCCATGAGAAGGCCTGAGGCGAGTCACCCCGTGACCTTCCACCCTGGCATCCCCCCAGCCCACGAGAAGGCCCAAGGCTGGCCACCCTGTGACCCCCCCCATCCCTGGCACCCCCCAGCCCGTGAAATGATCTGAGGCTGTCTGCCCCATGACCCACCCCACCCTCCTGGCACTTCCCGCAGCCTGCGGAAAGGCACCTAGCCCCATCCCCTGGACCTCTCTGCTTGCAAGAAGGCCTGAGCCGAGGGCTGGCCCCAACCGGTCCACCCAACCTGTGCTTTAGTGCGGCTTGCCTCACCTCCGTGTTCTCCTTCAACTCACCAAGTCTGGACTGCTGCTGATCCGCCACTATTCTGCTGCCTGCTTCCTTTCTCCACTCTGCTGCTGCCTCCCCCTTACCGGCCTGGGTCCCGGCTGCTGGGGCAGGTCTCCAGTGATGTCCTGCTGCTGCACATATTTCTTAGCAAACACCATAATTTTTGTTTTATTGTAATTAATTGCCAGCCGGAGTTCACGGCACCTTAATTCAAAATGAGTGCCCTTTCCAACCCTATTTTAGTGAGAGACAGGAGGACCATAGGGTGAGTAAGAGATGGAGTGTTTTTAAAGGACCAGTACACACTGCTTCAGCCTCTGGTGTTAAGTAAGCTATGCTGTGCTTTTAACTAAATAAGGAAAAGGGTTTTACATCTGATTTTTCCTTTTATGTATTTAATCTTCTGTTTGTTTGTTTCTCTAGGTCTTGGAGCTGGACCATATATATTGGCCAGTTATGGTCAGAATGACACTGTAATAGGAGTTAACATTACCAGCAAACAGATCTTTCCTTTGCCTAGAATCAGCACAAATGGAAATGTGTATTTTAATTTTATGATCACTCCAGGCCTTTTCAAAGATAAAGATTTATGTAAGTATTTCT
This sequence comes from Sphenodon punctatus, assembly GCA_003113815.1. Lineage (NCBI taxonomy): Eukaryota > Metazoa > Chordata > Lepidosauria > Sphenodontia > Sphenodontidae > Sphenodon > Sphenodon punctatus. Next base: position 1,855,402 of record QEPC01014254.1, on the reverse strand, counting down.
CAATGTTTATAGAAATTAATTAGTATATATATACACACTCATATACACTGTGTGTGTGTATGTGTATACACACACACACTCTCTCTCTCTCTCTCTGACTCTTGCTGGGACTCCAGACTCTTTCTCTGAGAGTGGGACTTATGCGTGGGTTAGTTTGTTAGCACCAGATACGCCTTTGTTTTAATACCTCATTTGTTAATAATCTAGCTGGCATACTTGCAAGTGTGTGTGTGTGTATATGTATATGTATATGTGTGTGTATATATATATATATGTGTGTGTGTGTGTGTATGTATATATATATATATATATAAATATAAATATAATGTATATATATATTGTGTGTGTGTTTATACATACACACACTTTGGAGCTTATTTCTATTTTATTCTTAACCAATAGCCTAGAGGGTATTAATATATGTTTTTTACTCTTTAAGAATCCCGCAGGGAACATAAGTTTATTTCATAAACCTTATGAAATCTGCTCTGTCTCTGAACTGCAATACAAACAGAAATGCAGTTTAGGGTTGCATATTCACTTTTGATAACCTTAACTTTGACTAGTACTGCTTTCTACTAAATAGAAGTTGATATTGCTACTACGTAGCTGGATGGAAGAAAGAATAATTAAAGTTATGTGGTCATAGCTAGTTTTACATGGAAAAAGGTTGTTTTAAGCGCCTTGAATTTTTTTGACATAGATGCAATGACAGCAACAGGTAAAAGTTGTTCAGTAGATTGATTACCTGAGGTTCATACAAAAACATTAATTGTATATCCATTTGGGACTTTTGAGAAAGAACTTGTGTTATGGAGAAACTTTTCTTTGCTTATGGAGTAGATTTTAATTTTTTATTTTGTATAACATGTACTTACCACAATTATAATATACACTGTTTATATTTTATGTATTATCCTGGCTGTAAACACAATGGTTACATTTACTGTCTTGAGTTTGGTGCACTCAATACTGGCCCTGGCCCCCCAAACAAACCCTACATTTCTAACCAGACACAGTGTTCCAGGGATGGCATCTGCGTACATTTGTCTTGACAAGGGAGCTGTAAAATGGAGCAAAGAAAAAACTAATATACCCAGGGTTATCTCCGATACCTTACACAGAAACATTAAGATAAAGTTTACACTGCAATTTTTGGTTTCTCTCTGCCTTTTATGATTTTGAAAATACAAAGCATTCTTTCCCCACTATAAGGGGAATTGTTGGTGCATCCTTAACTATAGCTGCATGATGGTAGGTCTAATTTTGTGTACTGCCGAAGTTTTTATTATTTGTCTTTCATTAGGAGAAAGCACTTGGGCATGGACTAGCCAACTGTTTTTCTTAGTATTTTTAAACCGAAATATAGGGTATTTAAAATATATGTTTGGAAGATTTTAGCTTCTCATGACTTTGCAGCTGAGCTTTGCAGTTTCAGATTTGGACAAACTCTGGATATGTGTAACTGAAATTTCAGGTATTTCTATAAACAAAATCCAAGCCCAAGACCTTTACGCGTTTTACCGTTTACCATGATTTGCCATGTACTGTATACAGATTTACTGTGTACCACTTGCTGTGTACTGTGTTTATCCCAGTAATGCATAGGTACAAAATGGCCACAACAGTTGCTCTACACATGCGCAGCCCTCTTCCAAGGTGCTGCCATTTATGAAAAGGGCAGCCATTTTGTGCGTGCGCATTATCAGGATCAACATGGTACAAGTTAAATTGGTGTATGGTACACAGTAAATCATGGTAAATTACAATAATGGTAAATCAAGAAAAATTCTCAACAGAGGAAGTGTTGAGGACCAGGGGTTTTCTCAATTATCCATTCTTCTTACAAACGAGTCGAGAACCATGATTCTCTCTGAGAATCAAGAAAAAAATCACCATCAAGTTTCAGCCCTAGTTTTAACACAAACTACTCAACAGTCAGGGTGTCATGTATGAGTTCACTGTTAATTTTAGTTGTGAAAACCTACTCCTGATTGCCTTTTATTTTGTTTGTGACAGCTCTATCTCTTGTTTCCCTTGAGTCTGCTGAAAGACCAAACTACTTTCTATATGTCCATGACAATGAAACCGTTCGTTTAGAGCAGTGGGAGGCAAGTTCATTGTTTCGTAGAAGAGCCACATTCTTTCACCATCAGGGCCTCTGGATCCCAGGATACAGTGCATTTGAACTGCACAGCAAGAAAGGCTTTTTTGTTATACTCTCTGCATCTGGGGTAAAAGTGTCAAAGTATGATGATTCGGAGGAATTCAAACGTTCAAGTAGCTTCAGCATTGAAGGTATGCAACGCATGATCTCCTAGAATATTGCATAAATTAGATCTAGTTACTTTAAGCAGGGCGCTCTTGACTGTACCTTCATTCTCAGTATACGAGTTTCTCTTCTCCTAGTTTTTTGATGTTTCCTCTATTTCTGCATATATCATTACTTTTTTGATAAAGAAGCAAAGGTTTCTTTGAGAATGTATAATTCCATAGTTAGTAGGGATGGGACTCTCAGTTTCAGTTTTAAAATTTCCTATTGACTTCAATGGGAAAAAGAACCACCACCAATAAATCCAATACCGATATGAGATCTGAGACATTGGGGACCCGAAACCAACAGAAACCAACACTGATAATTTGCCCTGAATTCCACCCCTTATAATTAGATTAATAAACAGTTCATTTTTGGAAGTGAATTTTTAATCCTTTGCAACAAGCAGAGAAGTATTTGTACGTGAACAAACACACCTCACTCTCTTACTTGTTGGACAGGGTAGTAGTATGGATCCTGAAGATGCAGACTACTGTGTGTCCTTCATAAACAGTGATTTTTACAGGCTTATTAAAATATTGTGTGACAATCTGAACGGCTGACAATATTTTGGATATTTTTAGGTTTTCTCAAACTTTATTTGCTTTAGTATAAATATTTGTAAAACCTGGGCTAATTATTTAGAAGCTTAAGGAAGCCAGTACTACTTATACATTATCAACTTGATTATAAAGAGTTTCAGATCTCCAGAAATTGTTCTATACATTTTAATAAAGTCCCTAAATGAGAAATACCATGTTTTCTTGTTTCTCAGAACTCCGGGCAGCTGTACCTTATAGAAGGATGTGCGAATGGAGATATGAGCCTTGTGCTAGTCCCTGTGTTAAAACATGTAATGATCCGGAAGGAGTAGCATGTAGATTCCTTCCTCCGTAAGTCCAAATAAACTGTAACTATATAGCTTAGGAGTTTATATAGTATTTCCGCCTTCTGTACTTTTGTACTATGATGGAAATGTTTACAGTGCATCCTAATTTCAACTTTTAGATTTTGCCTGCTGCTTATCTCTGAGTCCTATTTCAAAATTGTTCACAAAGGGCAATGCAAATGTTTTCATATTGTCTAAAGTATTTTTAATCATTCAGTGGCTTGGAGTGGCAGTGCTCTGTTTTGTCACATAGGAGACCTAACTTTGATTCACAGACTCTCTCTCTCTCGCTCAGGTTGGCTGAGAGCTCTGGAAGAGTGTCCTGTTCCATCAACATTAGCAAGGATTAAGGGACAGGGGGTGTTAACAAACAAGACATTAGCCCACACTGGGTGGGTGTGCACTTGCCTCCGCCCACCAGACACACAGTCCCCACACATGGCAGGGTCCTGGAGCATGCGGTGCCTGCTGTGTGGGCAAATGGGAGCTAATGTGCACCCACATGTCTCTGTCCTGACAATTAGGTTGCATGCAGCCTCCATGTGGACAGGTCCACCAGCACCATAGAGTCACGGGCAAAGATGTAATAATAATAACTTAATTCCCTGGACTGAGGAAGAGACCAAGGCCTTCATTGCTCTATGGGGGAGCAAAAGGTTCAACATGCCCTGGCGAAGTGCTACAGGAACAAGACAGTGTTACAAGAAATCTCAGTCCAAATGAACAGCAGGGCCACCCAGGACATGAACCAGTGATGGCAGTGGGTCAGATACTTGAGGTAAGGATACAGAGATCCAGGACAACAACTTTGCCTCCAGCTGCAGGATGCAAACATTGCACTATTACAAATTCCTTGACTGGTTCCTCTGTGTGGATGGAGTCATTGTTGAATTCTGCCTGTAAGGCTGTGTCTTTGCCGGGGGCCAAAAGCTGGTGGATATGGCTCCCCCGCTGCCGCTCTTGCTGCAATCGCTCCGACTGCTGCCGCTCTCACTGCAACTGCTCCCAGTCCCACCATGGAAGCCACGACAATCGGTGGACATTCCTCCATGCCCGTTCTTGCCCCAGAGCCAGCATGGGTCAACGCGGACACGGTGTCTCACAGTGTATCCCGGGGGTTGGGAAGCTTTTACCCTCCAAGGGGCCACTTTGAAAATCAGTACAAGTTCTGAGGACTGCAGAGAAGTTGGGGGCAAGGGTGCTCAAGGGATTTACTCAACAAGGGGAGAGTCTGGAGGATCATGGCTCTGTCCCCTCTCCTTGTGTGTATGTCCTCATCTCTGTTCCCTTCCCCTGAGTGTGGTCTCTGTGCTGAGGATTAGGAATTGGATCCAGGGGCCAGATCCAGGAACTGGAAAGGGGCCAAATAAAAAACAGCCTTGGGCCGCATTTGTCCCCTGTGCCTGAGGTTCACCACCCCTGGCATATCCCCTTGAGCTTGAGAGTCAGCCCTTGTTCAAGGAGCCACCTGAGGTTCTGCTCGAGGATACAGAGGACCCGGGTGCACCTTCGTAGAGGAGGCAGTGGAGGTGGAGGAGAATGGTAAGTTAATGCACCTGGGGTGAGGGGGGGAATGTTTGTGTTTACACAGCTGTATTGTGAAGGATTCCATTTATTGTTATCTAATTATTTTTATTATTATTTACTGTGTTGACAGGTGGCCAGGAGAATGTGGAGGAGCAGCAGGAAAATCGCTGGGAAACAGCTTCACAGGATGGGAGCAGAAGTGGGTGGGACGACATCATGGCAGGTTGGCAGGCCAGTGGGGCTGGGTGGGAAGGCACTATGGCAGGATGGCAGGACGGCTGGCTGGAGGGAGGGGGAGGCACCATAGTGGGACGGCAGGCTGGTGGGGGCATGGTGCAAGCCAAAATGGCAGCTGGGGGCCGGGCATGAATGGTGGTGGTTGATTTCTGTATGTTCTTCACTCCTCTACAGTGATCACAGGAGGAGAACTGCATGACACTGGGATCCCGCCACAGCAGCAGTAGCATATGCCAAGTACTTCTTCTCAATTCCCTTTGGGTAGGAAAAGGACTGAAAATTGGGAGGGCAGGAGCCTGAAACACCGGGGCGGGAAGGTGGGTGGGGCAGTCTGATCTACTGGCTTTCCTTGTTGCCCTGTTACAGGTCTACCAGTGCAATGGGGGTGAACTGGCTGCCACAAGTACCCAGCGAAACCAGGACCTGCAGGTCCACAGTCAGCGACACAAGGAGGATTTGGCAAGGGAGCTGTTTGAGGAGACCGCACGGCAGGCGAATGAGATCCAGGTTGCCATTTAACAGCATGGCCAGGAAGCATAGGCAGCTGGTGTGGCACAATGCTGCAGAATGCAAGGCCTTGCTGCTGAGGCCCACCTGGACTGCCAGTGGAAGGACAGGCAATGTGTCCGCTTCTGGAAGCAGCTTGAGTGGTTGGATAGCATGATTGAGAAGGTGTGGAAGAAGATGAGTGGGATGTGTCACAGATAGAAAGCAGCCTGTCCCAGTCGATTCAGCTTTAGAGCTCCCTGCTGAAGCATGTTCCTTCCATGACCATGAGTATTGTTGCTCAGAGGCAGGTGCCGTTTCCTAAGCCCAATCAGTAATTCACGTACCCCTTCGTTGAGCCCAACCACCCGCCCTGATCCACCCGCACTTCACAGGAAAGCACCTCAGCCCTCTCCGCCCTCACACAAAGGAACAATTCCTGGACCAGGCACCCCTCCCCCACCCCCATCATTCACACATGCCTCCTGAGAACACTCCTCCACAGCCAGATCCATGGGAGGAGGATCAGGAAAATGTCTCCCTGCTAGTCCCACCACCCAAACAAGTGTACACAGCTGCCCCCAAAAGGAGCAGGCACAAGAAGAAAGTTTTATTTTTTAAAAATAGTTACTTAATTTTTCATAATCCATGATTTCTGTACTACTTCTGGAAAAAGGAATGATGTTTGAGGTATGAAGGGCTATGGTGAATGGTGGTATGGAGTAGCAATAAGAGGTTTTGAGGGCTGGGGGTTGGAAGGGAAGGAAAGGGGGAGGGGATGGAAGATGCACCAAAAACAGGGGTGGGGAGTCATCTGGAGTGGAAGAGTGGGAGCCCCAGATGAAATGAGAGAGTTGGATGCGAATGAGATTGCAACTTTTTTGGAAATTTATTCACTGCCCAAAGTAGTACAGTCACTAATGGAGGCTGGACCTTCCCTGCAATTTTTTCATCACTGCCCTGATAACAGCAAGAGGATACCCATGGGGCCACTTAGAGTGCCTCGATTGGATGGCAGAGATGACTTTATTTGGGGAAACAAGTGACTTGGGGTACAGAGAATGTGAACCGACTGAAGGAGAGCTTTTTTACCCTATACAAGTTTTGGACACTCAGAGAAGTGTAGAGCACCTTTGCAAGCAGGGATATTTTCTGCCCCAACTGTATGGTAACATAGAAGATGCTAGAGAGAGGGTACAAGAGGAACATGTTTAACGCTTATGTGAACCGAGAGGGATTTCCAGTACCACAGTGGGTGAGAGCCCAATAAAACTGTGTTGCTACCTGCCAGCCAGTACATCACTGTGAGCCATGGATATGAGAAACCAGGTGGTGACAACATGCAAAGGACTGATTGTTTTCAATTTCAATTTTCACTTTCACTTTCAATTTTCACTCTCTGCGCTCAATAAAGTATGCAATTTGCTCAATAAACTCAGCATTCTGTGCACAGCGAAAGGTTATTTCCAGCTGCCAAGTACTTGCAGGTTATAAACCCAGGTATGAACCTTCGTGGGTAGGCGGGGATAGCAGTCACCGGACTGCCTCCCAGAGTCATACCCCAGAAGAAACAACTGGTGGGACTTTGTTCCATGGTCTGCTGTGGCTGTGAGTTATCACAGGGGCCGAGATACAGAGAAGGGGGAATTGGTGGACAGTGTGTGGCAGGGAAGAACACCTGCCCGTGTATTAAGCTTGTCACACTAAACCTGTAAGCGGAGGCTGAGTAGGGGCTGCCCAAACACACAAGAAATACTTGCGAGGGGCTGCCCGTTTATTACTCTGCACATGCTATACATGTAAGTGGGGGTTGCACAGACCAAACCCAGACTTCAGGGGGCTATTGTCTCGTTTGTTAACACCCATAGTTAAACTGTCCCCAGAGGGACTCCTTTTCAATAATCTGACTATCTAGCATTCTGGAGTATGTACGTGCATGTGTGTGAGCCATGCAATAAGGAGGGCCCCAAGATACTTGTCATTTCCCCCCAATTAACTTTAAAAATAATCACCATATTTTTTTCTTGTTTTTTCTTTCTAGGGTTGAGGGATGTTTACCATATTGTCCTAAAAACATGATTCTGGATGAAGTTACACTTAAATGTGTTTATTTGGAAGACTGTAAGTGTCCTCATACTTTTTCTGATCTGATGTAATAATTCATTATGAAGTGATTATAAGTAAAGTTTGTACATATAATATATTTAATTTTAGTTCTCATGATGAGGTTGGGGGAGCTCTGGGAAATGCAGTCATAGCTGCTACTACTACAAAAACTAACTTGTTTCTTCTTGGTTAGTGCAATACTGCCCATTAATTGATACCATTTGCCTCCTTAGCTAAAATGTTAGCTTCAAATTGGTTTATATTCTGAACTAAAACAAAAATTTCAACGATAATAAAACTCCTTCTACATATGCCCCAAACAGCAAATGAAATTTGGTGCAAGTATTCCTCATAGTTTTCCTGGAGAAGCATTACACAATCTATTGGACCCAACGCATCTCCTTATTTTTAAAAATAAAATTGGGGGAAGAAGAGTTTATTCAGGCATATAAGTTACATTAAAAAAATCATGTTCAACTTTAATTAGCATTTTCATTTTTAATAGTTTGCATGATTTTCAAGATATTTAGAAAACGTTTCCGTTTTATCCAAGGTCTGCACACACACAGACCAAACCTAACCCCTATGTGTGAACATACAATATAAACAAAAAGGGTGCTCCGAGGAAAGTCCTCCACCTCCTGCTGCCACCGCAGCAGCCACTTCAGCCCTATCTGTCCCTCTTCTGGAGGAGGCGTGGTCAGGAGGTGGTGGACTTTTCCGGGAGCACCCTACATGTGTACATTGTATGTGCACACATAGGGGATAGGTTTGGTCTGTGTGCACACCTGACATGCACATATGGACCTTGGATCGGGTTGTTTCTCTGTCCAACTGGAAATGTAGCCAGTTTAATATGGATGTTGTAAACACTTGATCATTTGTTATATATGTAGTGACCGTCGTACACATGAGATGTGCCAGTGCAAGCCTTCCCATCCTTACAAGTGAAGAGCCCTCTCACCTATTGATATTGCTTCCCTCCAGTACAATCGAAATGCAGCTGCTAAAATAATCTCCCACATCAAGCCATATTGTAGTTATCAGGTGCTCTAAAGAGAGAGAGCTTGATGCTTAGGATGTGCTTTTAATAGTCATTGTTCTGTTCCTGCATTACTATAGAATAACAAGGAAACATGCTTCCTTTACAGGCATACCTGTGAAGCCTACGGAGTCAGCAGCTGGAACAAAACCTCAGAGACCAAGGCCCACAATGTTAAGCTCCCATCCCGAGGTTACTACAGAGAAGTTTCTGCATATGCCCCCTATATTTGTTACTGTGGAGGCTGAGCCAGCTCATCCTAGTTTAACTACCAAAATAACCACAAGAACAGAGACAACGTTAAGAGGAGCAATGACTACTGCACAAACTCTTACAGACTTTGATCCACTGGAAGTGCATAATGCAACCACTTACTCATTACCAGTTCCAAGTACAGTGCAGACTTCTGAAGCAACCTATAACACAAGTCCTTCTGTACTGCCTAAACCTGCATCTTCGGCAGGTTTTACAGCTATTCTTTCAACACCAACAGTTACCTTAAAAACAACATCCCAAGCACCAGGTCCAACAATATTTATATCATCGCCCATTAAAACAACAGTGGTTTCATCAACATCTGCTTTCTCCTTAATGACCACAACTCCTTTCCTCCAACATTCTACATTAGTGATGCCCACTTCTTTAGTGGCAAGCCCATTTTCACTTTACACGTCAACTATGCCATTAGGACCTGCAGCTGCTACAACACTGACTACTTTACCCTCTGGACCAGACAGTGCCACTACTGAAACAGCTATAGGGATCTGGAGAACTAGAAGTCCTTCTGCAAGCCATTCTTATGTATCAACAGCATCTTCCCCATCACCGTTATCTGGAAGAACATCTTTTCCAAGTCCCACAAGCTCACAGTTAACATCAGCTATAACTACTTCACCTGTTACTATGACTGTGAAAACTAAGCCTACCATGGGTCAGACTCTTATTCATCCAATCTCTGTTTCTGCACTAACTACAACTATTTCTCAAATGCCTATGTCTAGTTTTAGATTTACTAGTATTGAAACCAGTCCTCCTCAGATAACTACAGCTTCACACTTGATGACAACTGAGGCTGCCTCCCAAACATCTTCAGTTTCTTTTAGTGGGGCCTCTTTACTACCTATATTTTTAACTACAACAAAATCTCCAGGGACTCCTCCCAAACACACAGCTCCACTAAGCACAGAAAATGTTTCTGCTTTCCCAGCTATGATGACTGAAACGTCATCACCATTTGCTACCCAAAGTCGTACAACAACAAGAACTACATGGTCTTCTTTGAGTCCTCTAATATCACATGCAATGTCTACATTAGTGCCTGTTCCAATTATATCTCTGAAACCCAAATCAACAGGAGAAGTTACAGTTGTCTCTAAGAGTCTTTACATGGGGCCTTCCTCTGCTTTAATTTCTTTATCAGTTACTCCTCAGACCTCTAAGGCATTTACTACAAGTACAGTCTCAACAGACAGTAAATATACATTACTCACTGACTTATTTCCAGCATCAACTAGTTCTAAATGGCTACAGGAGTCGGTTAGTACTACATCACTCCCTAGTAATATATCTGCTTCACTCACAACTGCCTCTTCAGATACTTATCAAACAGAAAGAACCGCTTCAAAAATAATAGAGTACTCAGTTGAACCACGTACAAAATTAAAAACAGTTTCTATGGAACAAAGTACAGATATTTCTCTAACAACAAGAGAGCATCCAGGAACTCTGCTTCCTTTTACAAGTCCATCCTTACTTACAGGGTTATCGTCAGTATCAAGGCCATCTAATCCTCAAACTTCTGCCACAATATCTGATTCTGTAAGCCCGTCAGTGATTCATGCAATAAATAGGACTTTTGCTTTGTTATCAAATATAACCCTTAGCCAAAGACCCACTGCATCCCTGGATACACAAAGAACTTCAAGAAGTCCAGTTACAGAACGTACAACCTTTTCTTCAAATGTTTCTGCATTAACTTTGAGCTCATCGGTTCTCACAAGCCCTTCAGAAGTGCCTAAAACTTCATTTACATTACCACATTTATTAACTTCTAAAACTTCTGACCAGATGGAAGCCCATTCCAGTACACTCCCTGCTACATCTTCACCTACTCCTGAGATCTCCCACGCAGCAACTCTATCTATAGAAACAAGAAGTTCATCTTTCCAACCCTCAGCAGAATATGAAAAAATATCTTCAGGACCGGTTCGAATTGTCACTCAGTCCACAATGCCATCAGCAGTGCTGATCATGGGCACAGCCTTGAATACTACTTCAACACCAGTTTACATCACTGAAAAACCATCAGCTAGCTCATCATCAGTAAGTTTGTTGGTTACTCCTGGCACCACAGTAGCACCTTCTGCAACTGCACCAACCACTGAATTTTCTGCTACTCAATTTGAATTTCACACAGAATCTATTTTGATACCAACGCCCTCTACCTCCCAAACACCTACATCAAAAGTGGTTTCATTTACATCTGTACATCCCACAGTTTCACTGAGAACTGAAGAATTTTTGAGAACTTCAGCCATAAAAATAACTGGTGCAGCAAGTATATTAGCTGAGGCAGCTCTGATAAGGACTCCATCTATGTTTTCAGAAATTCAAAATGCAACCTCCATTGACAGAACTGTGGACACCTTAGAAATTAGTCCGACTTTACAAGCACCAACAAATGTTACTAAGACAAAGTCCACAACTACGGAGAAATCTCCACTGCTTCGATTGACATCTGTTCAGCCAGATGCTTTTATAAGTAAAAGCAGCATAAGTTCAAGAGAGCCTGTCACTGAAGTTGCAGACGTAACTTCATCAGATTGGTTGAAAGCTCAACCAGAAAGAACAATTAAACCTGACTACAATGTAACTGAATCTGAGCAAGTTGAGATGACAGAGTCACAGAACATCACTATAACAGCTGCATCACATTCCAGTTATACAGCTGAGTTGTCTTCCACTACAAAGCCTTTGGGAACACAGACACTGCTGGCTAAGATAGAAACGATGGTGACAGATACAGAGGAACATGCTTCCTTTGGCACAATGATACATACACTGATGTCTGCTGCTGCTACAGAATGCATGGTATGATCAATTTTAGCTATTCTTTGTGTATAATGTAGAACTATTGCTTTTCAATTTTATTTTGCTCTACCTATACGTATTGTGTTTTTTAAAAAGGCTTCATACTTTTTTTTTTTGGCCATTATTCTGGTCCATGAAAATAAGTGTATTTATTCAGATTCTTTCTTTACTCGGATTCCAAATTACTTCCTGATTATTTACCACCACCACCACCCCCCACCAGGGCTTTTAAATTGCAAAACGAGTATTGATCATTTCTAAAACACTAATAGTCATACGCAACACTGATTATTTCAAAGATTTTGCAAGTATGTCACAGCTTGAAAGCTTAATTTAAAATTTTACATGTTGAGACTTTATTGTTGGTTTTTATAGTTGCTTGCTCAATTTGTCTTTTGGTTTATTTTCATCTGAACATTGCCACCAAAGACAAAGTTCTCTGTTGGGGCACTGGGGAATTGTGAGGAACATGTTGGGAACCTCTTTCCTTTCTAGGAAACATTGGCTGGCTTTCCTCTATGGCACGGAAGGGGCATGGCCAGGTCCTTGGTTCCCTGTACACTGACTAATGTTCAGGAGCTAGAGCTCCAAGGAACTCATGATATACCTAACTTTCATAGCATAGTAATATTGTAAAAATTACTATGCCTTGCCTGTCCTAACTGGTGACAGCCACCTGGGAGATGCTGTGTTGAGCGCCACTGCTCCGCATGGCGGCGGCGTTTCTCCGGGGGATACCCCCCCCCACCGGGGCTTTTAAATTGCAAAATGAGTGCCGCCGCTCCACATGGCGGCGGTGCTCCACCATGGGATTGCCCCCACTTGCCCCTCCCGGGGCTTTTACATTGAAGATGTGTGCCGCCACGCTCCACAGGGCCATTCCCCCAACCTGGGGCTTTCCCATTGAAACTGCGTGCCACCGCTCCACATGGTGGCGGCGTTCCCTGGGGATACCCCCCCACCAGCCCCTACCGGGGCTTCTAAATTGAAAAAATTGAGCGCCGCCGCTCCACATGGTGGCGGCGCTCCACCAGGGGAGACCCCCGCCCCAGCCCCTACCAGGGGCTTATACCATGAAAATGCGGGGATTTCCCCCCCCCCACCAGCTCTTCCCGAGCTCCTATAATGCAACTTAGGATCGCCCCCCCCTCCCAAACCTTACCGCGGTGCCCTCCCGAGAGGGGGTCTATGGATTCACTCGGGCTCCAGTAAAAACCGAAAAAGTCTCTGTGAGCAGCCCAGGGATTGAAGAGAGGAAGAGGCACCTGGCTGCCGCATGTAAATATACCCGTCTTCGCCCCCACCCCAGGTGTCCCTCCTCTCCTCCCTATTGGTCTCCCAGTGCCGTTGCCCAATCGGCAGGCGGGGGGGGGAAGGTAACCCCCACCCCTCCCCGCCCGGCACCCTGTTCTGGGAGGGCGGGCACAAACTCAGCCCCCCCCCCCGCTTAGGACTAGGGGGTGTGTCCCTTTTCTTTCTGACTCAGATCTGGCCACTGTAATCTATGCTTTCATCACTTCGAGGCTGGATTATTGTAATGCGGTCTACGTAGGGCTGCCTTTGATGACTGTTCAGAAGCTGTGGCTGGTGCAGAATGCGGCAGCTCACCTTCTTTCTGGGACGAGTCGCCGGGAGCACATTACACCGGTGCTCCAAAGTCTGCACTAGCTGCCTATAGCTTTCCAGGTACAATTCAAGGTGCTGGTTTTGACCGTTAAACGGTCTGGAACCCACATATCTGAAGGAAAGCCTGTCCTCCTGTGCCTCATTGCGGCCCCTGCAATCGGCTGGGAACACCTCCCTGTGCATACCGTCTGATTCATATGACAAGGGCTCACGGGGGGCTTTCTTGGTTGTTGCCCCATTGCTGTGGAACTCCCTTCCCCCGGAGGTTCATTTGAGCCCAAGCCTGAGCATCTTCTGGAGGTGGTGCAAGAGACAATTGGGGAGGGTTTTGGGGAGGTTGGGGTAGGTGGTTCTGGGATGAGGGTAGGGTTTTTCATCAATGCATTTTAATGTTATTTCAATTATATTATGTTTTTACTATTGTAAGCTGCCCGTAGCCTTTTGGAAAGGGTGGGATATACATTTAACTAAATAAATAATAAATACATTTTAAAAATTACAAATGTTTTACATTTTTTGGATTTTAAGTTTCAGTGTTTTTACCCTCTATTACATAACAGCCAAGATATATTGAGCCTGTAGACCGATGTAGCCAGTATGTATGTATTAATATGGGATGGATGTTGTACAACCTCTCAAAGAACTGCCATAAGAATGTGGAGAAGCCTGACTGTGGTTTTCGAGGAATGCCAGTTCAAGTTAAAAGTGATAGCTGCTGTCCAGAATGGGAGTGCCCTTGTAAGTCTGCTTACATTACACTTTTGAATATGAAGGCTTAACAAATTCTAATGTGCATTCTAGATGCAATTATAATATAGGAAGAAGGGATGGTCTTGTGGCTAAGATGTTGGTTTGAGAGTTAGGCGGCTGGGGGTTGTACTCATAGCTCTCTGTGAATTTGAAAAAGTCAGTTGATCTCTTTTTCTCTCAATTCTCCATCTCTAATATTGGGACTTTGTACCTCACAAGAATGCGGAGACAACAAATGTATAATCCATTAATATTTCTCCAGCATTACAGTGATGGGTGCTGCTGAAAAGCCTTTAAGCAGGATAAATTATGCAAATTAGGAAATATTAGTATTGTGTAAATTGCCATTTTTTGTAGATTGTTTTTTATAATTGAGCTTGAAGTTTAACATTTATTTATTAATAAAACAATTTTCTACCCCACCCCTCCTGCTCCAGGCAGCCCGTGGCGACTTACATCATAAAAACATATATAAAACATAAAATCAGGCAGCACGTTAAAAGAGAAGGCAGACAAAACCAAAAAGAAACCCTACACCCCACCCTATGCCCCATCTCCCTTGCCAAAAGCCAGGCAGAACAGCCAGGTCTTCCACATACGGCGGAAGGAAGGGAGGTCCGTGGCCAACAGGGCCTCTGCCGGGAGGGAGTTCCACAGCTTAGGTATGGCCACTTAGAACACTCTCCCCATAGTGGCCCCCCAGGCCACACGGGGGACCTTGAGAAGGGCGCTCCTGGCAGACTGCAGAGGTCACTAAAGAGCACGGGGAGTCAGGCGATCCCACAGGTAAGTCACGCCAAGACCATATAGGGTTTTATAGGTCAAAACCAACACGTTGAATCAGGCCCAAAAGACTATAGGCAGCCAGTGCAGAGCCTGGACCACCGGTGTAATGTGCTCATGGCAGCCCAACTCCATAAGGAGATAGGCTGCCGCATTCTGCACTAGCTGCAGTCTGCAAACTGTCACCATGGGTAGAGAGTTGCAATAGTCCAATCGCGAGGTAATGAAATGATGGATGATAGTGGCCAGATCACTGTCTGAAACATACAGCCGAAGCCATCGCACCAGATGTAATTGGTGGAACGTGCTCCTCATCACAGCCTCCACCTGAAGATCCAGGCAGAGCTGCGGGTCGAGGAGCACGCCCAGACTGCAAACTTGGGGAGCCAATGGAGGGTGAATCCCAACATGCACGATATGAGATATATTGAGTTGAAAAGTATTGCTTATGACTGTAAATAATGGGTGTATTAAAATTTGACAGTAAGTCTCCCTAAGGCTCCAATTTTACATGTATAACCTTACAACATGAGAAGAAAGGCAACATGGTCTAGGACAGGGGTGGGGAACCTTGGGCCTGGGGGGCCAATTTCAGCCTACAACTAGATTTTGTTTGGCCCCT
Source organism: Sphenodon punctatus (assembly GCA_003113815.1). Lineage (NCBI taxonomy): Eukaryota > Metazoa > Chordata > Lepidosauria > Sphenodontia > Sphenodontidae > Sphenodon > Sphenodon punctatus. The sequence continues at coordinate 1,839,930 of QEPC01014254.1, read as the reverse complement.
TTCCAGTTCCTGGATCTGGTTCCTGAATCCAATTCCTACCCCCAGCACTGAAAGACTAAGCTCAGTGCTAGGGAGCAGTGATGAGGGCATACACACAAGGAGAGGGGACAGATCCATGACCTGGACCCTCCTCTTCCTGAGCGTACCCTTGCCTTAAACTTCTGTGCAGTTTTCAGAGCTTGTACTAATTTTCAAAGTGGCCTCGGGAAGGGAAAATGTTCACCAACCCCATCTAGAAGCTGGACCCCTGGACTGGGAACTGAGATCTTGGTTCTTCCCTCTTCCCCAGTTCTGTCATTGACCTATGATGTAGGAATGAGCGTTGGGATCAAATTATGGGTTCAGATCCGTTATGGAGTTGGATCTGTAATTTTTGGATCCGTTACGCTTTGTATTCAGATCCCAGTGAACTCAATGGGAAACCGGTCTGAGTCCAACCTCCCCAACCCCCATCCCTTGGGGCCCTATTCCCCTGATCTTCACCCCTCACAGGCGTGTATTAACGGGGGAGGAGGGCTCCATGGGCTTCATCCCTCCCTTGGTCCACCTGGGGGATGATGTCATGATGGACCTGCCCCCTTTGCCAATGTCATGGTGCAGGCAGGGCTCACTGAGCTCCTCGTTTGCTGCCAGACTGCTAGTTGCTGCTGTGCTCGGTATGCTGTATGTAACTCTGGGCCAGGGGAGGCGGGGGGCAGAGAGGCTATATGGAGGTAGTGATCACCCCACTGTGATTGGGTGGGGGTGGGGTGAGACTCTGGGGGTCAGTCAGAATGGCTACTGGCCCAGGCTGAGTACCCTGCAGCCTGCACCTCCCCCTGAGCTGCCCCACAGTTTGGGGAGAGGGGGCCCTCACTGGGCATATAGTTGCCCTCCCCCAGTACACTGCTCACTAGACTGCTGCTGGTCCGGCTTTCCGGTGTGCCAGGTCTAGGGCTTGGGTGGGAAGCAGAGAGGCTGGGGTGGGGGCTAATCACCCCATGATCAGGTGGAGAGTGTGTGAGATTCTGAGGCCAGCTGGTGCACTGACCGGCCCAGGCTGAGTGCTCTGCACCTCCTCCTCCCTTTTGGAGCCACCAGCGTCCCCACTGTTCGTGGTGGTGGTGGTGTGGNGATAGCTGCTGTCCAGAATGGGAGTGCCCTTGTAAGTCTGCTTACATTACACTTTTGAATATGAAGGCTTAACAAATTCTAATGTGCATTCTAGATGCAATTATAATATAGGAAGAAGGGATGGTCTTGTGGCTAAGATGTTGGTTTGAGAGCTAGGCGGCTGGGGGTTGTACTCATAGCTCTCTGTGAATTTGAAAAAGTCAGTTGATCTCTTTTTCTCTCAATTCTCCATCTCTAATATTGGGACTTTGTACCTCACAAGAATGCGGAGACAACAAATGTATAATCCATTAATATTTCTCCAGCATTACAGTGATGGGTGCTGCTGAAAAGCCTTTAAGCAGGATAAATTATGCAAATTAGGAAATATTAGTATTGTGTAAATTGCCATTTTTTGTAGATTGTTTTTTATAATTGAGCTTGAAGTTTAACATTTATTTATTAATAAAACAATTTTCTACCCCACCCCTCCTGCTCCAGGCAGCCCGTGGCGGCTTACATCATAAAAACATATATAAAACATAAAATCAGGCAGCACGTTAAAAGAGAAGGCAGACAAAACCAAAAAGAAACCCTACACCCCACCCTATGCCCCATCTCCCTTGCCAAAAGCCAGGCAGAACAGCCAGGTCTTCCACATACGGCGGAAGGAAGGGAGGTCCGTGGCCAACAGGGCCTCTGCCGGGAGGGAGTTCCACAGCTTAGGTATGGCCACTTAGAACACTCTCCCCATAGTGGCCCCCCAGGCCACACGGGGGACCTTGAGAAGGGCGCTCCTGGCAGACTGCAGAGGTCACTAAAGAGCACGGGGAGTCAGGCGATCCCACAGGTAAGTCACGCCAAGACCATATAGGGTTTTATAGGTCAAAACCAACACGTTGAATCAGGCCCAAAAGACTATAGGCAGCCAGTGCAGAGCCTGGACCACCGGTGTAATGTGCTCATGGCAGCCCAACTCCATAAGGAGATAGGCTGCCGCATTCTGCACTAGCTGCAGTCTGCAAACTGTCACCATGGGTAGAGAGTTGCAATAGTCCAATCGCGAGGTAATGAAATGATGGATGATAGTGGCCAGATCACTGTCTGAAACATACAGCCGAAGCCATCGCACCAGATGTAATTGGTGGAACGTGCTCCTCATCACAGCCTCCACCTGAAGATCCAGGCAGAACTGCGGGTCGAGGAGCACGCCCAGACTGCAAACTTGGGGAGCCAATGGAGGGTGAATCCCAACATGCACGATATGAGATATATTGAGTTGAAAAGTATTGCTTATGACTGTAAATAATGGGTGTATTAAAATTTGACAGTAAGTCTCCCTAAGGCTCCAATTTTACATGTATAACCTTACAACATGAGAAGAAAGGCAACATGGTCTAGGACAGGGGTGGGGAACCTTGGGTCTGGGGGGCCAATTTCAGCCTACAACTAGATTTTATTTGGCCCCTTTCCAGTTCCTGGATCTGGTCCCTGAATCCAATTCCTACCCCCAGCACTGAAAGACTAAGCTCAGTGCTAGGGAGCAGTGATGAGGGCATACACACAAGGAGAGGGGACAGATCCATGACCTGGACCCTACTCTTCCTGAGCGTACCCTTGCCTTAAACTTCTGTGCAGTTTTCAGAGCTTGTACTAATTTTCAAAGTGGCCTCGGGAAGGGAAAATGTTCACCAACCCCATCTAGAAGCTGGACCCCTGGACTGGGAACTGAGATCTTGGTTCTTCCCTCTTCCCCAGTTCTGTCATTGACCTATGATGTAGGAATGAGCGTTGGGATCAAATTATGGGTTCAGATCCGTTATGGAGTTGGATCTGTAATTTTTGGATCCGTTACGCTTTGTATTCAGATCCCAGTGAACTCAATGGGAAACCGGTCTGAGTCCAACCTCCCCAACCCCCATCCCTTGGGGCCCTATTCCCCTGATCTTCACCCCTCACAGGCGTGTATTAACGGGGGAGGAGGGCTCCATGGGCTTCATCCCTCCCTTGGTCCACCTGGGGGATGATGTCATGATGGACCTGCCCCCTTTGCCAATGTCATGGTGTAGGCAGGGCTCACTGAGCTCCTCGTTTGCTGCCAGACTGCTAGTTGCTGCTGTGCTCGGTATGCTGTATGTAACTCTGGGCCAGGGGAGGCGGGGGGCAGAGAGGCTATATGGAGGTAGTGATCACCCCACTGTGATTGGGTGGGGGTGGGGTGAGACTCTGGGGGTCAGTCAGAATGGCTACTGGCCCAGGCTGAGTACCCTGCAGCCTGCACCTCCCCCTGAGCTGCCCCACAGTTTGGGGAGAGGGGGCCCTCACTGGGCCTATAGTTGCCCTCCCCCAGTACACTGCTCACTAGACTGCTGCTGGTCCGGCTTTCCGGTGTGCCAGGTCTAGGGCTTGGGTGGGAAGCAGAGAGGCTGGGGTGGGGGCTAATCACCCCATGATCAGGTGGAGAGTGTGTGAGATTCTGAGGCCAGCTGGTGCACTGACCGGCCCAGGCTGAGTGCTCTGCACCTCCTCCTCCCTTTTGGAGCCACCAGCGTCCCCACTGTTCGTGGTGGTGGTGGTGTGGCCCCCACAACACCCAGGTAACCCCACACAGACATCCCAGATCACCCCATGCTGACCTTTTGCTCACTTAGCAGGGGCAGGGCTGGTGACGGGGTCTGCTCACTTGGGAGTGGGGCTCACTCAGTTCATACTTAACCCCCCCCCCCCTAATCCCCATCACTTTTGGATCTGTCCATGGCCCTGGCATGAACTTACCAGTCTCGCAGGACTTGATTAAAGCTCCACTGGCCCACCCTGGTTGTGGGGGGACCTCCCTGCAGACTCCCTTATTGCAGTGCACTGCTGAGGTCTAAATAGCATGTGCTAAATAGCTTCTACGCTTAACAAAAATGGCGGTGGCCAAAATGACATTGCTGCCATTTTGGTTAATGTCCACAGCCGTTTTGTGCATGCTCCACTAGGGGCCATTTTGCACATGTACAATGTCCACCACTCTTAACCAAAATGATGGCAATGTCATTTTGGACACTGCCATTTTGGCTGAGGGCGGTGACTATTTTGCGCATGCGCAAAATGTCCCCGGTGACCATTTTGCATATGTGCGCTGTGTAGCAGAAAGCTCTACAGCACACCGCAGCAAGGGAGCCTGCAGAGAGGCCCCCTTGTAGCAGTGGCAAGCTGGCAGAGCTTCAGTCAAGCCAGTACATGCTACGTCCCTGGGGTGGTAGTGATTCGTAACTCTGGATCCATAACTTGCCCAGATGGAGTTCGGATTGGTTTGGATTAATCTGTAACAGCCCATTACAGGCCATTACGTATTAATCCAAATCTGTAATGAGCATCCCTGCTATCATGTCACTTGGACAAGTCACTTCTTTGTGTGCTTTCCAGCCCAAAGTCTGTCATATTTATTTAGAGTGTCAGCTCTCTTGAAAGGGGACTTGTATCTGTATTTGCATAGTCTCATCTCTACCTCAGTTGAAGCCTTTAGATACTGCTGCAGTGCAAATAGCCGCCCGGAGCTGTTTCAGGAGGGTTGGAGTATAAATGTGAACAAATAAATAAATAATAATAATAATATTTATTTATTTAAATTTATCTTGCCCTTCCCCTAAAGCTCAGAGTGACTTACAATATAAAGTCACATAAAAATACATTAAAATTGCTTTAAAAACCCCACCCTCAATAACCTCACCCAACCCCTATCCCCACCTGCCAAACGCTTTGCCAAAAAGAAAGGTCTTACATCCCCTTATTTCACTGAAGTCAATGTATTCAACTTTACTTACATGAGCTCTTCCACAGACTTCATTGGCACCACCTATGTGAGAGAAATTAAGCACATTTGTCAGAGTTTTGCAAGATTGGAACATAAGAATCCAATTCAGGGGCACAACCGACGTGGGGAGGTCTAGAGGTCTGTCCCTTCCTTCCTCCATCATCTCTCTTTCTCTGCCGCTTCTTACACTTCTTCAAGGACTGTTTATTTTCCAGGGGGGAAAGGGGTATTGGGAGGCAAGGTGAAAGGCAGACAGCACTCTATGACCTCTATGTCCTATTCATTCCCTCCCCCCACCTCATCACAGTAAGGAAGAGAACAGAGCACTTTCTCCTGCTCATGTGAGCACTCCCTGCCTCTTAATTCCCCCTCTCCCCTCCTCAAAGGAGGGAGGAAAGGAAGAGAGAAACAGGGAGCATATGCTGGGGTGTGGGGTTGGAATTTTTCACTAGTTTAAGCATGTCCTGGTTGTGTCCATGACTCAGTCCAAAGTTCATTGAAGAAGGCAGTAGAAGTGTTGCAGTTAACTTAAAGACCAGGCCCTGTTTCTGCCAAAAGTCTCCCATTTATTTTTGGGGGCAGGAGCAGCAAATGCAAGCATTATAGAATAGGCAGTGATTATACAGAAGTAAATATCAGAGACACAAGAGACAAAGGGGGCAATCCAACGGCCCGCATATGGCAACTCACCCCACCCACCCACCCACCCACCCCATGGCTGGGTGGATGGAGCAGGAGCTGTGCCTGCTTCATCCCCCACGTGGTGGTGGTGTGTAGGCTCAGGGGAGGGGGGTGTCACATTGGCATGGGTTGCACCTTTGCCCTGCACAGCTGTTGCATGCGTGCACACATGCCCTGTTGCATGCGTGCACATCTGAGCGCGTGCATTCTGGCCTGAGTACTGCACCTGCGGACAGCATACACGGGCCGTTGGATTGCCCCCAAAGTAATTAAGATACCTTTCATCAGACCAACTTTTATTGGAGAGTGTGGGCAAGCTTTCCAGCTTCAAATAGTTCTTGCCCACAGAAGCTGGCTTGATAAAAGGTATCATCTTAACCACCTTGTCTTCCAACCACATTTTAAACAAATATGTAAACCTCTCCTGAGATCTAATGTTACAGCTGGTTGCTAACTTTTAAATCACAGAAGGGTAAAAAAAGGAGGGGGGGGGGGGTTGCTGTTTAAACAACTCTCATTTTAATACACTGGCCACGATCTACAAACCACTTACTCCAGGGTAGCCCAGCGGAACTACCCATGAAAAGTGGGATGATAGCCACTGCATGTAAAACATTCGCTCTTGAGGCAGGCAGCCCCAGTGCTGGATTGCTGCTCCTCCTTGAGAATAAGCAGGATTCCAAATCTTTGCTCGGTAATTCCCATTCCAGGCGAAGAGTCAACCTGGTTTTTACGGGCCAGGGGCACATGAGGCAGCCTGAGAGGTATTGGGGAGCAGTTGGGGTCGACCCTGATGCCCCAAGGGAGGATCCACCCCTTTCCCAGATGTTGTCACCCAGACTATTCTTGTCTCTAGGGAGAGAGGTTAGGTTCCAGTTCTCTCCCTGCCTTCTAGGGGGAGAGGAGTTTTCTTTTTGTTGTTGGTGTGTCTTTTTAAGGTAGTTGGGGGTGGGGAGGAACTTTGGGTGGAGGCAGCAGGCTTCAGGGGCAGGCTGGGTGCCTCTTGTCCTTGAAAGTGACAGGTCCTTAGCTATGAAGAGGAAGTGTGAGGCCCCTCAAATTTTCTCCTTTTTAGAGAGGATTGCAAGGGGTGGCTTTTTCCTCAGGGGCAAGTGCAGCTCTCAGGCTAGCAGCCAGGAAGGAATAGCCCCTCTGGTCACAGCCTGTGCACATCAAAATGCACTGCTGGGATGAGCAAGTAGTTTCCTTATTCAGGGCCCTATCTTGCCTAACTTCACCCTTGTGGGGAGCCAGGGTGTCCAACCCCCTAATCCCAGTCCTCAACCAGGTGAGAGGGACCTAACACAGGAGGATTCAGAGGAGCCAAAGGGCAGCCGGGGGGAGGGGAGGTGTCTGATGACATCTTGACCAGCAGCTGCAGTGGCTCTGGGAGGGTCAATAGGGCCCAATGCCAGTTGGTGTGCCTATCACCATACTGCTCCTATTCATAGGGTCATTCCCCAAGCTAGTTAAGGCTCTACTCTTCCAATCAGGACAAGTTCAGCTCCCCACCCTGCCGTAGGTCCCGCTCCTCAGGCTGCCATAGGTTCCTCTCACCTGACTGCTACAGGAACTGTTCTTTGAGCTAGCAGAGGTACCGCTTCTTGGGTTGCTTTGGATTCTGCTCTTGGGTCTAGCACCAGAGAGAGAGGGGAAAATTTGGGGACTTATTAGGTAAATTTTCCTTCTCTCTCTAAGAGGCAGGGAGTCCGTTCCACCCTGTTTCATCTTTCGAACAAGACATAGCAGGAGATTTAGGTTTATCTCGTCACTTTCTGCCAGGTTACCATGTGGTTGGTTCTGATTCATTGTTGGAATGGAATATGTTGTTCTTGGTATAGTTCACATTTTAGCTTAGTCACTGTCTGGGTGGTAAAGCAAGAGTTGGCTCTTCCCCTGAACTCACGCTGCCCAACAAAACTTTAGAAAGACCAATTGGTTCGAATTATATCTTTTATTTGACCAACTTTTGATGGTTGAAACCACCACCAACAGTTGGTCCAATAAAAGATACCATTCGAACCACTTTGTCTCTGTCATTTGGGACCAACACAGTGACCACACTCTATCTCTGGATGGCAAAACTTTGGAATCCTGCCTATCATCCATGAAGAGGAGAAGTGCTACCCAGCACTTAACTTCCACCTTAAGGAGAGAGAAGGAAAATTTTACCCATAATTCCCCAAATTTTCCTATTCCAGCTAACAGACAATTACTGTTAAAAATAAAATATGTAAAGAATTTGTAATATTGTATTTTGTGATAACCTCATTAAATGTCAGTTCTTTCTTAGGTCAATGTTCGGTCCTGTCTGAATTGAGCATTATTACATTTGATGGAAATAACATAGCCCTCTATAATGCAGCTTCATACATTTTAGTCAAACTACCAACAGAAATTATTGTGGCCCATATTGAAAAGTGTCCGACTAACCAGGTAAGAGAACTGCAGGAAATTTCTTCCTTAGTGACTTTAATTGTGCTAATTTTTTTGGCTATGTGCTGTGGCAAAGGAATAATTTAAAACCTTAATCAGCATCCTATTGCAACATGTTCTTTAAAATACTCCTAAAAAATCTTTTTAAAATAGCCAGTGATTTATATTTCAAAGCACATGCTGTATTGTAGTTGTTGGAAATCAAACCAGTCTACATGTTAAATAGTAAGCATGTATTGAGTTAGGAGAAAGTAAAGTTGCAATTCTATTTCTTATTCATTTCTCTTATATTGGACTCAGTGATCCAGACCTTCAGCTTTTGCAAATTAGCATAACTGAGTATCGTGGCTATGGTTTAGGGTGCTCTGTTACAGATGGCAGCTTTAACTTGCAGCAAAGGTTCCACAAAAAGCCTGCTGGTAGAGGGTGGTGTAACACATCCCTTGTCCACTCCCATCTCTCTCCTCAGCTATATTGATACCCAACACAATCTCCCTCTGGGTTCATGTTTCTGCAACAGATAACTCAGGGTAATTTCAGATGTTACGAGATCCCAGTGAACCACAGACAATTCTGTGGCATGGCCAAAGAGCCCTGAACGTCTGATCCAGATGTTCACCACAGTCAATCACCCGCAGGGGCCAAAGCCAACCACACTTCCGGAGGTCGGAATGGGACCATCCCCAGAAGCGTGGTGAAAGCGATTCCCACTGGGAAACTGCCAAAAGTAACAGCTGAATACCAGCCACCAGGCGGAATCAGGCCACATGGTGTCGTGGGTACCCTCTTTCCTAGCTGCTCAGACCTTCTTCCCGCCGGACCATGGCCGGCTGTGCTGCCCTTGGGCTCCCGCGCCCTGGTTCGCCTGGTGCCCCCCCACATAGCTGGACTGTCCGGGAGACCATGGCCCTATTGTGGCATTCCCTGGCCATGCAACTGCTCCTGTGCCGCCCGGATACCCTCTCCGGTGCCTATGCAAGTCTGAGCTCCGCCTTTGGTACTATGGCTATGAGGCTGGCACTTGCGATTGCTGGCTCCATGTGGAGGGGCTGGGTCTCCGTCTCTTTCCCGATGGGCACGTTCTAGAGATGAGATATGTGGTGTGGTCCACGGTGGAGACCGTGTCCCCCCCTCTCAATGTGTAGCCTGGCCGGGTTCACGACCTGTCTGAAGGAGGAGGGCCTTGCCCTGGCTGTTACCTTCTTCAGCTGCATCCACAGGGCCCGTGGCTACCAGCGGTCACATGGGGCGGCGTACTACTGCCTGTTGGAGCTTGGGCACCTGCCATGGCCCCCAGCTGCGGACTATACCTTGTCGGAGCCCACCGGACAGGAGCTGGTGGCACTGGCTGCTGTGTGGTCCTGTGCTGATGTTCAGGTGGGGCTTGCCAGGCTGGATCCATTTGAGCCCTACTACCTTGTTGCCCACCACATGACAGGGTTGGGCTATCGCCGGGGCATGCTTCAGTGGACCCACTACATGCATCTGGTGGGCCAACTGGTCCCAGCCCCCTTCGTGATCCTATGCAGCTAGCTGTGAGGCCCCTTGTGTCTTCAGTGTCATGGGTGTGCTCCCTGAACCTCCTTGACAGCTCGGGGCACAAGCCACTTGCTCTGTGCCGTTCCGGCCTCGCTGCGGTTGTGGCTGGGTCGCTTGCCTCCGTTTCGCTCGCCTGTGTCACTGTGCCCCCTCCATGGGCACCCCCTATACTTCTCTGCCTTTGGTGTGCCTCTCCATGCCCGGCCCCCCTTTGGCTGGTTCCTGCTGCCTGACACCGCTACTGGCTCGCCCCGTGATGTACCTCTCCCTTGCACGGCCACCCGTTCACCTGTGTCTGTGCCCGCCTCCCCCCCCCCCGCACCCTGGGTGCCTCCGTGACTGTACGGGACCTGGGGCCACTGGACAGTGCCTCCCAGCTTCCTCCGGGGTGTGTGTGTCATGTGCTTCCCGCAGGCTCCTGCTCGCCTCCATCCCCAGCCATGCTTCTGCATCAGCAAGGGGGATCCTTGCCATCTGGACCTGCCTTGGACCGCTCCGGTGCCTTCTCCGGCTTCTGTTTGCTCCCCTGTGACCCTGCTTCATCCCTATGGGGACCCCTGTGACTTGGGCTGTCTGTGTTGCTGTTGGGTGGCCTGTGCTGTCAGTGCGGTTCTGGGTGCCATCCACCGTGTCCTGGCCTGTTCCCGTCCCAGTCTCCACCCCTTCCTTGGCCCGGAACTCACCCCCCCGGTGTCTGTGGTGCTGTGTGTATTGACCTTCCTGGGTGTGCTCCCCCCTTCCTTCCTTTCCCGTTGGGGTGTGTTTGCGCCCAGGCATGTGTGTGTGGTCTGTGTTCTGCTGTGTCCTTAACTTCCCTGTGCCTGTTGTGTGTCACCTCAGCCACTCTTCTCCCTTCCCGTTTCCCTTGTGTGGACATTGCCTTCTGGTGCTTTTGGCTTCCTTTGCCCTCAGTCAGCCATGTCTGCCTCCCACCCTGCCCCGATGTCTTCTGGGTGTTCTGACCACGGTCCGGAATCAGCGTAACGTCTGTTGTGCTGCCCCAGGCCATGGTCCATCCGTCCGTTTCCTTGCCATGGTCCCGCTCCCATCACGTCTGTTCGGGGCTTTCCTGGACCACGGGCGGGGTTTAGCCGGCTTGCCACAGTTGGGAATTCACCGTGGTGACCCGGGACCGCATAACATCTGAAATTACCCTCAGTAGGCCAGGGTAGGTAGATGGAGGAGAATGGAAGGGGAGGAAAATAATGGATGGATGAGGGGGAGCAGGGAGTATTGTGTATGTATGAGGGAGAATTTGTTCACATTAAAATGAATTTTTTCTTGGTTTCACTAGGGAAAAAAATCAATACTTGGATTACAGTTTCTCATTTATTTCCATTATAAGGTCAATGCCCGCAGTTGTGTGTGTGTACGCTCACACTTGTGTCTTTAAAATAAACCCAGTATAATTTCCCAGGGGCATGTTTTTTTGCCTGAATATGGGAGGGTCATGAAGCATGTCTGGAATAAAGAAGCATCCAGATATTTTAGGTCACACTGTACTACAGTACCCTAGAGTAACACTCCAAAATCCCCATTGTGCATTGGGATCTTAGTGTTGAACCCTGCAACTTCATACGGAAACACCATATGGACAATGGAGTCTAAACAGTCTCCAGGGCTATAATCCCAAAGGCTACATCCTTTGGTGTTAAGGATGATTAAAGTAATCTGTCAAAGTAATTGCTAAGGGTATGGTCCCATGTTTAGTGAGAGTTTAGTTAACTTTATGACCTTGTGTCCACAAATCTGCAGAGTAAGCAAAATCAACACTGCAGTGATGTGTTTTTTCATGTTTGTGGAAACATTCCACTATACAGCAGTTTTTAGGTCACTGAAGGGTTTAATTCTACTTAATACAGGCAGTGTGGTGTAATGGCTAAGTGCGCAGTGTTTTAACCAGGAGGTAAGTGGAGTGGGGACCCTGATTCAAGTCTCACCTTAGCCAGAAACCCATTGAGTGACCATGGGCCAGTCACAATATTCCCTCAGCCTAATCTACGTCACAGGGTTGTTGTGAGGATTAAAAGTTGTGTGTGTTATATGTAAAGTGCTCCAAGTGCCATGGCAGGGGGGTGCTATATAAAAAATAAAGATTATTTATTAACAACAACAGCAATTCTAATATACTTTTAAAATGTTTTTCAGAGTGCAAATTCAATAAGAAAACTAGTGAGTATTTTCCAAAGCATTAAATGTATTTATTTATTTTTTCTTTACTGTGTGATAATAGAAAATAAATACTACTTATCCATATTATCCTCTTATTTTGTCATCCTCTTCACCAAGGTTCTCCCTGGAGGAACTTCAGGTGTCTGTTTTAAGAAATTGAATGTAACAACCCCATCATATAAAGTACTCATCAATCGCTTGGCAAGAAAGGTCAGTCTATAATCACTTAGTTAGAAAATGTGTATATTTGAAATGTTAGTAGCATGACAGAGATGTTCTAGCATACAGTAAACTAGCCTTGTATAAGGGATCTGATTACTTTTGTGGTTCTTTATTCATTATTATGCTTCAAGAGGAGCAATAATTTTACATGATTTATAAAATATGCTCCTATTTTCCCAGTATCTGCTATCTTTCTTTTCATGGATGATTTAGACAAACATTTTCAGACCCACAATAATCTTTGTCCTCTTCTCATTCCTGGCCTCCGAAGTGGTGCAGAAGGGGTTGGTGGTTCCATTGGTGTCACTCTCGCCAGAGCTAGTTTCCCGGCATTGTGTTAGGGGACATTGTGGTACTAGAACTGTCAATTTTCAGATGAGTTGTAGAAATCTGTAGGAATGCAAGAGACAAAACTATATGTTTGATTGCTGAACAAAATTGAAATAAGGCCAGTATCCCAGACATGAAAGAATGGAAACTGACTACTTGAGCTCACATCATAAAAAACAAAATAAGATCCACTGCAAAAACTATTGAACTCCTAAACTCCACTCTGTGTTCAATCTATTCTTAATCCTAGTTTAATCTAAGCAGTTTAATCTTCCTTTATCATAGTCTTTCATTCCTGTTGCAGTCATTGAACATGGAGGTTGACCAGAAACAGAGTGATTTGCCAAATGTGGCAAAAGCCATCTACAATTATCAAATACAGTTATGTTGTTTGCTATTTCAGTAAATATATTTTTAGAATTTGGCTGTTTATTCCTGAACTTTTTTTGGTCATTCTAGGTGGTAGTGGATTCTGTTGTTCAGCCCTTACCTTTCTCAAAACATGGACTTTGTATTCAGGATACTGGTGCAATGTACGTCATTAATACACCAGCTGGCATTAGCATTAAGTGGGCTCATGTTACAGGCATTATAGATCTACAGTATGGCTTACATTCTAACACATCCACCAAGACAGAAGGACTTTGCGGTGAGAACATCTTGTCTATTTATCTTTATTTCTGTATGTTTTCTTTTCTTTCTTGTTTGTGCTTTATTTTCTTTTATTTAAAAGTTGCATGATACCACCCTTCCCAGTGTCCTGCCAATCAATCATGATCTTTTTTGTTGCTGTTTTTACCAACTTACCACAGAGTCACCACAGTTACCAATTAGTTACCACAGAGATATTTAACAGCATTAGAGAAAGGGAGGAAGCCAAACCCAGTCACATCTACCAAGAATGGAAAATATAGAGGAAAGTGCACCATAACTGGAGTGTTAAACTCTGGAGAGGTGAAGAATCGAGGAGATTTCTCTCCCTAATTGCTACAGAGGGATGTACTCGGATGGTAACACCAGTGTCAGGATCCCTGTCAGCCTGGCTCCTTAGGCAGCTTTTAGACGAGACAAATTTACGCATGATTGGTGAAAAATGCACATGTTTTAATGCTCGTTTAAACACCTAAACAGTTTTAAATGCACATTTGCCATGATAGTGTAAAAGCCAAAACTGTTTTGAATGTGGGTTTTATATAATGCACATTTTTTAAAACCGGTTTTGAGCCCCTTTGATGATCGAGGGATGCCAAAACCGGTTTTAAAAAATGTGCATTATTTAAAAACCACATTCGAAACGGTTTGGGCTTTTACATGACCGTGGCAAATGCGCATTTAAAACGGGTTAGGTGTTTAAACGAGCATTAAAACAGGTGCATTTTCCACCAATCATGCGCAAATTTGTCTTGTCTAAAAGCAGCCCTAGAGTATCCTTTCTCCGCAGCTGTGCTACATTGCCAAGGAAGAGTGACACAGCTGAGCCTCCTGCAAGGCCCTGGGGCTATGGGTCTCTACACTGGTGGACAGGGCTCCCAGCTGCCCTTACGAGCTAGCCACAACCCCAGTTTCCTCAGAGGTTCACAGCGAATCTACTTACTCCTCCTGGCTCTTGTACCTCCTCCCTGTTCCCTCATCCATGGTACCTTCTACTGACTCGCTGGCTTGACCTCTGCTTCAGCTCTGACCCCAACTGGCTTGCACCCTCTGAACGATGCCCTGTGCCTCTGACTGACTCCCCAGTTTGACCCCTGCTTTGACTCTGATCCTGCAACGACTTGTCCATGGATCCTGATCTTGCAATGGCTCATCCACTGAACCTAATCCTGCAAAGGATCTCATTTGCCAGCCCTTACCCTGCAGGCTGCCCACGTCCCAGCAGCCCTTACAACCAGCAACAATCAGAGGGTTATGAGTTTGGCAAAGAGCCCCAAGGAATAGTTGGAATCCCCCTAAAGATATAGGTCTCCAACATTAATCTACCAATGCTCCCATGTGCACTGTAGCATAAATCTCTTTATTTTCCAGTCCTTGAAAAACAAACCGATGTGGAAAAAATAGGAGAAACAATAATTATGTTTAAATTATTTTCTTTGTTATGGCATCAGTGCTTCTAAGGTAGAGAATGCATCTGTACATTCATCATATTTACTACACTAGGTTCATACCAGGAGGCATTCAGCAGGCTAACCAGAAAGAAAAGGAAAAAGCAACTGATATGGCCTGTAAAGTAGTTATTAACCTGAAATGGGAAACTTCACCTTCACTTTACAACCCATTTTACTTGGATATAATGTTTGCAGAGTGCAACACAATTTAATGTGGAAGCTCATAAACTAAACACCACAAGCAAAACTGGAATCCTGTCATTGCAACAGAAGATTTTTATGTGCGAGGACACTCCGCTTCCTCACTTTCTAAAGAAAGTAATTCACAGTTGTCTGCATACAAAAACTTAGAAACAATGTGGAATAATTCAGCTTTTATTTTTTTTTCCTTGTAAGTTTATACTCTTATTTTCCCATTTAGATTCACTGATCAAAAGATCAAAGTTTTAAAATCTTGCCACTTCCTTTAAAAGTTAAACAGCAATATTATAATCCAAAGTGTATGGAGATATTTTCCATTTCAGCAAGTAATTATTTGTCACATTATGATTTAACCAACTGCCCCCCATAAGACAAAACAGAACCTGTTTTGCATTTCCAATTGTAAGAAATTAACATGATTTTGGGCCAAATTAAGATACTTATTTCCCTGCTCTAATGTGCTGAATCAGGATTTGCTTCTGTTTGATTCCAATGGACCACTCTGTGTTAAATTGTAACCAAACCAAACTTGCCTTCCTGACTCTAACTGCTAGAGTATACATGGGGGAATTGTTGTAAATAACTCTGTGTAA
>QEPC01014254.1:1782841-1822384 GCA_003113815.1 Sphenodon punctatus | reverse complement strand
ATTAGCATTAGCATTTATATAGCGCCAGCGATGTACCTGGCGCTTTTCAGAGGAAGGTCTGGGCACCAAGGGATGGAACTCTGTTGATTTTGAGGGAAACATCAGAAAACCCCAAATGCTGATACCCTTGAGAATTCTTCAGCTATTTACATTGTACTAACTTGTTACAATATATTAAGGCATGTAAATCACAGAGGAAAGGTCAGTGATTAGCTAAGTTGCCTCTTATGTCAGAATGATCCCCCTTGACACAAGGAACAGGGAGTGATTGCATCCATCATCAAAGAGGAGAGGAGAGGGCCCAAAGTTCTGTGGCAGTTGGGATTTGGGATGTATGCAGATTTGGCATAGAGGAAAGATATAGTGTAGTCATAGGGACACAGTGACTAGTGGATGCTAATGTGTATACCTTTGATCCTTCAAAGCAACTTCTTTGCTTTTGTAAACTGAACAAAGGCAGAGGTCTTTGAAACAGCTGTTGTAGCAGCCTTTTTTTCTGTTACAGGGAAGGGGAAATATTAGAAGGAACAGCCACTGCAAGAACCTTTCCCTGTTCTAGGGGAGAAGCAGCAGCTGGGGTAGCAGCCATTACAAGATCCCCTTTTCCTGCTCAGGGGGAGGGGCAGCAAGAGGAGAAAACAACCACTGCTGCTGCAATAGCCCTTTTCCTGTTCTGGAGGGAGGATCAAGTGCAGGGGAAACAGCTGCTACCATAAGAGCTTTTTCCCACGATACTCATGCTGCAAATTATCTAGAGTTGGAATGTTGAAAACATAGCTTGATTGACCTGCCTACATAATCAACACAGTGTGCAACTCTCTAGTAGTATATGTTTCCCCATCTAACTTGTTTTCATAGGTTAGAGATGAGATGAGTCAAACTGAATTACTCTCTCCACCATGTTACTTCTGAACAGCTCCTTAGTTAAGTGGTTCAACACGTTACGATAACCCTTCAATTATCCTTCAATCCCCATGTTTTGTGTTCAAATGAATGCACAAACATGGGTTTGACTACAGGGTGAATCTAGGGCCACTGCTCCAGAAAACCCTGGAGCAACTTCCCTGAGTTTTGACTAGCACATAGCCACAGTAATGTGTGGAAATACTCCTTGCAGCTGGGGGAGTGGGAGGGGGACCTGGGAACAGTGCTGATTCCCAGTAGGCAGTACAACTGCTGTTGATGGCAAACCAGAATCCAGGGTTGCTATGGTCAGAGCAGTGGGTGAAGCCACACATTCTGGCAGCTTGTGGAAAGGGAGTTCACGCAAATTGCTCTCCATACTCATGCTACGGGCGTGTCGAGTGTGTGGAAACTCCCTCAGTCTCCTTACATGCAAGAACGCCCATTGTTTGAATTGCCATTAGGGTGGCCAGATTATGATATGTAAATTTTAGAGGACATTTATGAGAAATACAGCTTGCAGGGCTCCATTGGCGTCAGTGCAGCCCTGCAACCTGTATTTGTCATGTGTCCTCTAAAATTTGCATATCTGGCCACCCTAGAGTTACCATATCAATATATTCCTCCCCATGAAAGTGTCATGCCATTTTTGAAAAGATCCAGTAGAGGCAACACACAAAGGAACAATACCAAACTGAAAGCCTAGCAGTTAGGTGCAGTTTAAGATTTTTAAAAATGACTATCAAAAGTTAGGCTCCTTGCTCCAACAAAGTAAATAGTCTGATTTTCAAAAGTGTTGCTTTTCTCATGCCTCCCATTGGTGCTCAGCACGAGCTGCACATTAGGTGATCAGTACCAGTTGAAAGTCAGATAGCTTATTTATGTGCCTAATTGTAAATTTGGGGAACTAATTTTGGTATCCAATTTTGAAAATTTTGGTTGTGATATTTAGCAAGTGCTAAGAGGCAGCTGGAGAGAAAGTTCAGGACTTACTGACTGCATGATCAACAAGTTCAGTCATTCCTTGTGTTTTTAGGAATATTTAGTTCACACATACATTAACATGGTCTCTCCCAGAGTTGTCATGGTGCCTATCCTCGCAGAAAGTATTTCTTTTTGGACAGTAATCCTAGTAATACAACTCACTGTAAAACACCAGTGACCAGGAGAAGTAACTGGCAGTGCACACAGGGAAGAAAACTTGCAGGTGACGTGAAATGAGAAAATAAGAACAATCTTTGATTGTGCAATTTTTCTTAGTCTTACCCCAAGAAAGCCAGGACTGGTCAATATCTGGGTCTTCCCCAGGGTGAGAGAGGAAAAGCCAGACAGCTTGATTTTTCCCCCCTATTGTTGCTTTCTTGTGGTTTATTAGACTCTTTCTTTTATGTTTGCTTCCCCATAGTCAGCTTTCTGCAAGCAACATTGCAGCCAGTGAACTGGGGCTCTTGCTCCAGAGTCATTTCCACACACACACACACGCCCCCACATACCCTCCCTCCCACCCCATTGCTTACTACTTCTGATGGGAAAATGAGAGGATGATCAATGAGAGGTCATCTGAGGAAGCCTGACAAAAGAAAAAAGAAGAGCTGTGGACAGCAGTTTGGCTCTGGAAAGAGAAGAGATGGGAGTAGCCTTTGCCTGTTCACTTTCATGTCTTCAGCCTCCAATGGTTCAGAGATAGGTCATGCAGTCAAAACATGACAAACCAATGGTATCTGAACACTGCTTTTCAGAGAGTCTGTCAAAGTCCCCGGTACAGCTGTAAATGTAGTAAAACTATGCTTCCTGTTTAAGGGATGCATCAAACTTTGACCATGTTTCAATGGTGTGAGCGCTGGGTCTAGCCATGAATGATTTATTTTCAAGTGCCTGTGCATCTGGCAGAGTAAGAACAATAGTGTGTGCTTAACAGAAGTGAGATGAAAGAGATTTCAGATGCTGATGAAGGATAGGTAACAAAACCGCTGATGGAAAGAGAATTATGTTGCTGGGAGGATGGGAGATACTCGAGTATTCTGAAGTTTCTATGATCACAGAATAGGCCATTTTAATGGGAAATAGAGAAAAGCAGAGAGAATTATTATTATTATTATTATTATTAACAAACATTTATATAGCACCAGCAGTGTACCTGGCACTTTACAAAGTAATAAAACAGACACGGTCCCTGCCCCATACTGGGTTATCATTTCCCCATGTTTTATAATCCTAAAGATAAACAATTATGCAGGTTAGAATACATAGTGTTTGTAAGTCAACAAATTTTATACACATAAATGTGTATTTCTCAGTATTAATAAACAGTTCTAAAAAGGTAAGATGTAAGTAACCATAATATAGTTCGAGTTTTAGCAACCTTCAGCTGGCATGGTTGCTGTGTAAAGAAGCCTGCCAGCACAACTGGTATTCTATATGGCCCTATTTATGAGGACCATACAAAATTATGAAGGATGCAAGATCACAGAATAGTCAAACCTAGATCATGATAATTCAAAAAATTACTCTGTTTATTAAATGTCAATGGAACATATTTCTAGGTTTCACCACAGGACTTCTGTGAGAAGATGTGGATCAACAATACATATTTTTGGAATTATGAATGTGATGCACTTTCTGCGTATGTAGCTTTGTGCAACAAACATAATATCTGCATTAGGTGGAGAACCCCAGATTACTGTTGTAAGTAAACAACAATATTCTACAATCAGGCATTATTTATGTCATTGTGATGTTTAAGCACACTATTTCCCCACACCCCACTAAAAATACTGGGACACCTGTCACTGATGGGGGTCCAGACCCCTCTGGTCACTCAGGTTTGCAGCCTTAGAGTGCTGTTGGATTCCTCGCTGTGCCTGGATTGGCAGGTGGTGACGGTGGCCAAGGGCGCTTTGCATCAACTCCATCTGGTGAGGAGGCTGCTGCCTTTCCTTTTTGATTCGGATCTGGCTGGCCACTGTGATCCATACTTTTATCACCTCGAGGCTAAACTACTGCAACGCGCTCTATGTGGGGCTGCCCTTGATGACTGTTTGGAAGCTGCAGCTGGTCCGGAATGCGACAGCTCAGCTGCTTTTGGGGATGAGTCACTGGGAACACAGTACACCAGTGCTCTGAGGTTTGCACTGGCTGCCTATAGCTTTCCAATTACAATTCACGATGCTGGTTTTGACCTTTTAAAGCCCTAAATGGTTTGTGTCCCATATATCTGAAAGACTGCCTATCCTACCATGTCCCCTGTCTCTTATACACATCTAGATGTGTATAAGAGACAGGTTTTGGGGTGGATTTTAATGCTTTTAATCTTTATTGATTATGAGCCACCCTGAGCCTTGCGGGAAGGGCAGCTTAGAAATGCAATAAGTAAATATTATTATTATTATTTATTATTGTGAGCTTTACAACCACAGCCTTGTTCAGTCAGGAAAGTTTCCTAAAACAGTGAAGCAATTAAAGCTTTTGTAACTAAAATTTTCCTTCACTAAATTAGCTGTGTGTTTTGCTAAAGTATAAATTGGTAGTTTAAATTAATAGGTGGGTAAAAATATGCTCTCAACTATATAATAATTTTCTTATTAAATATTCCCTTATGTGGAAACAAAAGTTATGGCAGTGTTTAATTTCCTCTGTATATGCCCTTCGTAGCACTGAGTTGTCCTGATGGCAAGGAATACCAGCCTTGTATGCAACCCTGCGCAGCCAAAACATGCCTGAATAAATGGTTCTATGAAGACTCCCCCTGCTCCTACTTAAGGGAAGACTGTGTGTGTAAAAATGGAACTATTCTTCATAGAACAGACTCTGACCTCTGTATTCCAGAAGAAAAATGTAGTAAGTAAAGCTGAACAGGGTAAACTCTATTTTACCACATTTTTCTGCGGTCCCCAAACTTGCTTCCTCTCCTAAGGACTGTGAATGGAATGGCAGGTATTCTCTGGTGACTGGTTTTGTCCACTCATTGTTCAGTGTGTTATTAATTTAGGGATGCAGCCTCCTGCCCAATAACTGTTCATTCAGTTCCTGGTTCTCAGATGATGGTGACCAAAAGAGTCATTTTCCATTTGCGTGTAGTTCTCAATGATGTAGAGCTTTTTATGATAATAGTCCATACTTTTGTGATTTCCTGTGGTGTGTTGTTCAAGGGGTTATCCTTAAGACTCAACATCTAAAGTTAGTGTAGAAGGTGAATTCAGACCTGTTTGATGGTCTGAATTCTCTGACAAATATATTGGTTTCCTAACAGTTTTTTCTTATTTTGAACACCATCCATGGGATCCTATATTGTTTGGGTCCTGGCAGTGGGAAGAGATTGCTTATAATATTCAAAATTCAGAGATGACCAAGTGACTGATAATCACACCAGATTACCTGGGATGAAGGAAACAACATTGTATTCACCATGTGCTGCAAAGAGAGTGCAACCTCTTCTGCAGGCCCATCCTCTCCTGACCACTCATGTCATAGCCAGCACTAAAGGGTAGGTAAAATATCACTATGCAAGCAAGATGCAAAGGCTTCACTAAAACTATACACCCCCAAAAACTATGTTTGTTGCCATGAGCAACAGTAAAAAATATGCAGTGAGATTATATTTGAAAACTGAGTCACTGAGGTAAATTGCTTTAGGAAATGCAGCTAAGAGCTGTCTTGTCCGGTTTCGTGGGATCAGTTTCAGTGGTTGTCACCCCTCCCCCCCTCGATGAGGGGGATGTTCTTGGGGTGGTTAGAGTCATCTCTTGTGAATTAGATCCATGCCTGTCCTGGCTGGTTAAGACCAGCTGGGAGACATTAGGGTCATTGCTGGTGGCGGTGATCAATGCCTCCCTTTGGGAGGGCAGAGTGACGAGCTGCCTCAAAGAGGTGCTGGTGCGGCCTCTGCTCAAGAAACCATCAGTTGACATTGACTCCCTTGCCAGCTATCAACCTGTCTTTAACCTTCCCTTTTTAGGGAAGGTTATTCAATGGATAATGGCTCGGCAGGTGCCGAAGCATCTGACCCGCATCAGTTTTCTGGATCCCTCGCAGTCCAACATTTGTCTGGGCTATGGAATTGAGATTGCAGTTATGGCTTCGGTCAATGACCTCGTCAGGGAATTGGATCAGGGTCGGTTGACCCTGCTGATTCTGTTAGATCTGTCAGCTGCCTTTGATACCGCTGACCACGAGATGTTGATGACTCACCTGCGGGATAGAGCCAGAGTGGGTGCAATTGTTCTTGAATGGTTCAGCTCCTTCCTGGCCCAGAGAACTCAGCGGGTGGTTCTTGGGTACTTTTCTTCATCTTCCTAAAACCTCTCGTGTGGAATCCTTCAGGGTTCCATCTTGTTCCTTCTCCTGTTCAACATGTATATGCAGCTGCTGAGCGAGGTCATGAGATGGTTTGAGGTGCAGTGTCATCAATATGCTGATGACACCCAACTCTACCTCTTTTTCATCTGACCCAGAGGCGGCAGTCTCGGTGCTTACTTGGTGTTTGGGATCTGTGGGGAACTGAATGAGGGTGAGCCGTCTGAACTAAATCCCGACAAGACTGAGGTGATGTTAGTGGGTAAGGCAGTGGGTGTGGCATCTCCTGTCATTGATGGGATTTGCCCCCTGCTGGTCCCCCAGGTTCATAGTCTGGGAGTACTCCTTGATTCCCAGCTCCACTGAATCTCCAGGTGGGGGTTGTGGCGAGGAGTGCATTTCATCAATTACATCTGTTGCGGTGGCTTCAGCCCTTTTGTCTTGGACTCAGAACTGGCCACTATTATCCATGCTTTTATCACCTCAAGACTAGACTATTGTAACACACTCTTCATGGGGCTACATATGGTGATGGTTCGGAGACTGCAGCTGGTGCAGAATGTGACGGCGTGCCTCCTAACGGGGATGGGTTGCCATGAACACGTTACATGAGTGCTCTGAGCTCTGCACTGGCTGCCAGTAGTCTTCCGGGCCCGATTCAAGGTACTGGTGGTTACCTAAAAAGTCCTATTTGACCCGGGACCCACCTACCTGGCCTCACCCCCCAGCTTCTGTATCGACACCTGCGATCTGCCAGGAGTGCCTTTCTTGAAGTCTCCAACACGGCTCGGGGGCGACTATGGAGAGGGTGTTCTCGGTGGCCGCCCCCAAGCTGTGGAACTTCCTTGCAGTGGAGGCCCGGGTGGCCCTGGATCTCCCCTCGTTCCACCAACAATGTAAGACCTAGCTGTTCTGCCAGGCTTTCGGTGAGGGAGATAGGTATGGTTAGGTTGGGGGAGAGTAGTTCTTTTGTTTATTCTTTAACATCTCCCATGGTTGACTGTATTGTGTTATGTTTTTATATATATTTTTGTATTATATTTATATTGTATTTTTATCTTTTATACTTGTTAGCCACCCTGAGTTGCTTTGGCAGGAGGGGCGGGGTAAAAATTTGTCAAATAAATAAATAAACAAATAAATAAGAAGACTCTTGCAGCAGCAGTGAAAAGACTTTATGAAATGACTGAGAGGAGACAATGATTTATTGTTCATTTAATTTTATTTATTACAATTTTTTATTTGCAAATGACATGATTTAAAAACAGATATTAAATCATTAAGACCAAGATGACAGTGCTCTCAATTAAAAGTCATAGTGGATGCAGCCACATGAGATGTCATCCCACTTTGGGCAGTGTTAACGTGTGGTGCAATGGCTCATATGCCCGGACATCTGCAAAATGTTCACTCTGCGCAGAGTGAGGCAGGCATCCCACTAACACGCAATGCATTCTGCAAAAAAGGCCGCAGATACATCATGTGTTAGTGTTGCCCAAAGTGGAATAACACTGCCCAAAGTGCGTTAAAGCACCTCCACCTCCTGTGTAGCTGGCCTATGCAGCCCTGCTGAAAGGGGAAGAAGGGTGTCTGTGGATTGAGACCAGAGGAGCATGCTCCTCCTGCCTGCCTAACAGCTGAACATGGGTGTGTGTGTGTGTGTGTGTGTGTGTGTGTGTGTGTGTGTGTGTCCTGGGAGTAGTGTGCACCCTCTTTCCCACCATCCAACAGCTGATTGGGGAGAGGGGCCCTGAGACGAGCATGCATGCTCCCC
This sequence comes from Sphenodon punctatus, assembly GCA_003113815.1. Classification (NCBI taxonomy): domain Eukaryota; kingdom Metazoa; phylum Chordata; class Lepidosauria; order Sphenodontia; family Sphenodontidae; genus Sphenodon; species Sphenodon punctatus. Next base: position 1,814,415 of record QEPC01014254.1, on the reverse strand, counting down.
ACGCATGTGCTCCTCCCACCCATTCAACAGAGAATTGGAGGGGAGGGCAGCTTAGGAGGAGCATGTGTGCTCCTCCCAGGTCCCCTCCCCCATATCAGCTGTTGAGCAAGTGGGAAAAGAAAGACCCCCCTTCCCCTGATCTGCTGTTGGGCATGTGGGAGGAGTGTGCGCTTCTCCCAGGGGCCCTTCCACTGATCAACTGTTGGGTGGGTGGGAGGGGCACACGATTCTCCCAGTGCCCCCCCCCCCTCCATCTGCCTCACAGCAGGGGGAGGAGGAGGGGCCAAGAGGAGTGTGCATGCTCTTCCCAGGCTCCCCTCCCCTTTGGTCAAATGTTAGATATGGAGGGGAGGAGAGTGCGTATGCTTCTCTCCCCACCAACAGCTGCCTAGTGGCTGAAGCACAGGAGAGGTCTTGGCATCCAGCCCCATGTGGCTGGCTCTTCAGCCCACTCGGGGGCATGGAGAGGCTGAGGATGGCCACAGGAGGGCAGACCGTGCAGTCAGCTCTTCCTACCAGCCCAAAGTATGGCAGCTGCAATCACCCACCATGGGAGATGTGGTGGATCGGGCCTGACTCAGCTCATTTAGCTGCATCCTATGGATGGTTTTAGACAAGCGCCTCCCCACCCATCATGCATGTTGCAGGGCTGGATCGGCACCCTATGCAGTCCTGCAAAATGCATGATGTTTGGGTGATTGGGTGGCTAATGGGTGGGGAGGTGCTTGTCTAAAAACACCCAATGTTTCAGAAGGCACACTATTCAGGTTTACACTACAATCTGGAATAAATCAGTGTTCATAGGAAGTTTGATTGTTTTTTGTTCATTCTTAGCGTGTACAGATAATGAAGGACAGCCTCACTCTGCCTGAGAGGTTTGGAATGGGTCTCCTAAAGGGTGCTGTATGTATAAATGCTTGGAGAATGGAAGTGTTATTGCAACAGAATTTGAATGCAGTGAAGAACCAGCACCAGTCTGTGAACGGGAGGGTGAAGTTATCATTAATGTAATTGAAGAGAAGGCTTGCTGTCCAAAGAAAGTTTGTGGTATGCATACAAAATACATGCTTTCTATAATGGTAATGGTAATGAGGGGTTCTAACATGTATCAGTCTGCAGGCAATGTGTAATGCAAACTGTTGGCAGATTATTTCTCTCTTAAAAGTGAGACAGTAGAACAGTCCTTGTACTTAACAGGGACTTAAAAAGAGATGATTAAGGCTGCTTTCAGACCTCTCCCCGTCCCCCCATGGGGGAATGTGCAGCCAGGATATGCATGAGGATTGGCCGGTCTGAAACCTCCCCCCGCGCACGGCTTTACTTGCAGACATATGCCGGGATGCAGAGTTCGATTTCCTGTTCTGCATCCCTGCGCATGTCTGCCGGCAAAGCTAGGCGATGGGGCTTTCAGACCGGCCAATCCCTGCGCATATCCTGACTGCACATTCCCCCCTGCAGCCAGAATATGCTGGGGGGTGGGAATGTCTGAAAGTGGTCTAAGGCAATTCTAAGTAGTTAGCAGCACATTTACTATTGTTCTGAATAACATTATTATTTACTTTAATTCCTTGAGCCCCAACAGAAATTGGGGCCCCATTATGCTATACAGGATTCTCAGGGTAGAGACCATGTGCTAAACATCTGGTGGGTCGGAAGGGGGTGGGCAGAGGGGAGGAGAACAACAGCAAAAGATAAGAGACTATCACCCTCGTATTATAAATGGAAACTGAGACACTGCTCTTAAAAGTGCTGTGCCGTCCTGGTGCAGACCTCGTTGAAGTGAATGGGGCTTGCACCAGCATAGCACACTGGGGATCAGACGCTCGGGGAATAAGTCGCTTGCTAAGGTCAAATAGAAGGCTCCTGACAGAGCCAGGAACTGAACCCAAATCTCCCAAGTCCAACCAGAAGACCGTCCTTGTTTTCACATTCCCTTCTGCTTCAGTGAGTTACCAGCAAAGGAGAGTGCTCTTGTTAGAAATTATGATCCCCCATCTTTGAACAGTAGCACCTCTGCATCTTCGAAGTGAAGAAGTTGGTGATATATATTTCTGTTTTGCCATCATCTACCTTAGTGCAGACAGTTGCTGGACGAATGCTGTTCTTCAGTCTGGCGCTTCTTCCCTAGCACTAGCAACAGTATGTTTTGAGTACCTGTTACGTTCGAAGCAGAAGATGTTTGTTTGTTTGTATGTCTTAATCAAGCTTCTTTAATGCAGAAATGGACTGCAAGGGGCAGCTGCCCTAGTATTTTTACTTTTTAGTTAGCTAATCATACCACTCAACAGATTTATGAACAGATGGTGTGCCGTCTCATATTCCTATATGTTTCATGAATATTTTACAGTACTATATTTAATTTAATTTTTTTGCAGAATGCAACATGACTTTATGTGATCCTGTTATTCCACCATGCAAAAGCAGTGAAAAATTGGTTGTAGGTTATACTTCTCTTTCCTGCTGTCCACAATACCGATGTGGTAAGTGATATATGGCAATAAAACTAAGAGGAGATTGTCCATCTGTATATTTTGTGTACTAATTCTGCTTGACAGCTGTTCTACCTTTATTTGAAAGCTGAGGCCTCAGTAAATCACTCTGGGGAAATGTTTTTACCTATTTTCTCAGGGGTTTCTACTTATTTTTATTTGTGCTTTCTGCCAGTGTTGATTTACAGTCAGCTAAGCTTTTGTTAGATTAAAGAAAAATGAAAAATAGCTGTGGCACAGCTATAAAGGGAGGCCTGGGGGTTCTGTACCCCTCATTCAAGGCCATCGCTCCTTATGGGCTTAAATTCACTCCCCTTGTCCCCTCCCCTCCTCCTCCTCAGTGGGGGTGCTGCTGTTACACATGTAGAGTGAAAACAAATGAGACATCAGCCACTTGGATCCCCTGGCCGCCCAGTGGAGTGGAACTGCAGCCGCCACTTGTTAGGATGGCATGGAGAACAGAACAGAACAAAAGACCCCTGCAGTGAACCTGGGCAGCCAGACAGGAGTCTCACTGAGTGTCCTCACACCATGGGTTGGGCCAAGGAACCGAACACGCAGGTGAGTGTGTTCGGATCTGCCCCCCACCACTGCTCCACCCCCACCCACCTCTGCCATGAGGTACAGCCATGGCAAACTGCAGACAAAAGAAGCCGTAGAAGTTGTTTCTGCCTGCCCTGCACAGTACTCACAAAAAGGCGGACATGCAACCCCTGGCACATCCCCACATTGAGGTGTCTACCAACCACAGAAACTAGTCACCACCCATAGAAAACTGACTGTAGGGAACAAAGCACATACTCTGTGGCGTGAAGATAAAGAAAGGGCAAAGCAGAAGGCATTGGCACGTGGTGCAAACATTTGGTTCCCTGGCATACTGCCAACGCTGTTCCTTCCAGCCTCTGCTTACAGCAGAGTTCACAGATCACTCACTGATCACTAACTGGTAGCTCACAGCACAAAGTTCTAGTGGGGTCCCGGTGGTTATTTATTTATATATTCAAAACTTATATCCCGCCCCTCCTGCCCAAAGGCAGCTTGGTGCAGCGAACAACATGCACACACACGCACACACACACACACACACACACAAATCAACAATAAAACATTTTAAAATAAATCTCCAAATTTTAAAACAAGTAATTTTTTATCCCTCTCTCTCTCCTCATATAACACCCATTGAAACATTCCCCTCCAGTAGCCCCTCACCAACATACACTGCACCACCATATCGTTCCTCAGGTCTGCAGTCTGGGGGTGCTCCTTGACTCACAGCTTCACTTGGATGCCCAGGTGGTGGCCGTGGTGAAGGGGGCATTTTGCCAATTACATCTGGTGCTTCAGCTGTACATCTCAGGCACGGGTCTGGCCACCAACATCCATGCTTTCATTACCTCGAGATTGGACTATTGCAATGTGCTCTACGTGGGGCTAACTTGATGGTGGTCTGGAACTGCAACTGGTGAAGAACGCAGTGGCCTGTCTCCTTTCGCACATTGAGCACATTACACCAGTGCTTCATTGTTTGCAGTGGCTGTCTATAATTTTCCGGGCCTGTGCTGTGGCCTTCACCCTGGGACAATTCCAGTTTAACGAACAGCTGAGTACAATCTGGTCCATAGTGGAGAGGGCGTTTAGGCCGTTGAAACAACAATGGCAATCAGCTGTGGGCTGGATTGGTTTTGAGGTGGACAGCCCCCCTGCTGACCACAGCAGCATATGTCCTGCATAACATCTGCAAGACTGGTGGTGCCGCTTTGGAATACCCCCTACCCCCACAGTTGCCCGCAATGAGCCAGTGCCCCTGTTCAGGGCACAGACTAACTGGGCTGAGACACACACAGTTGGGGAAATAAGGAATGCTTTGTGCCGGCACATAAGCCGCATGGCTAATACCATGTAAATAACTGTAAAGAAAGCATGCTAAAACATTTCCAGTGTGTCCATGTGATTCCCTCTGGTCCATCCAGCCCTTTGCCCCACTGGGATTGTATACCATCCCTCCTCAGACCCTGAACCTCCAGCCCCAGCTATTTCCAGGTCTGTCCCCACTGCCCCCACTCCTTCCACCCATACCCCTCAGATGTCCCAGATGATCCAGGATGTCCCTGATTGCAAACCTCTTTGGTTATCTGCTCCCACCCCTCCCACAAGTCCTGGACACCTGTGGTAAAAGTTTCTCATTGGATAGGGAGGGGTGAGGGAGGGAGCACAATTTGCAAACTATCGCTGTGGACAGTGCATTTCTTGAGCCTGAAGACGGAGCCATGCAGGCATCCCCAGGCAAGTTTGAAGCAGCCCGTCCCGGGCTATTGATAAGGGACCCTCTATTGCCCTTTCCTCATTACCCTCAATGAGCCGCTGCCTTTGAGGTTCACTGCAACAATCAACAGAATGCCATGAGCAAGTCCCATGGCACAATGTTAGAGCATCAGTGTGAAGCTCTAATCCCAATCATTTCTCCTGAGGGAATAACAGGAGGTGAAGGCTCCTGATCTGGACCATGCAAGGGTTTGTGACAATGTGAACTTTAAAGCTCACTGGGCATGGGCATTTTAAATTGCTTGGTATGGGGATGTGGAGGCCAAGCAGGTAATGGAAGTGTTGACATGGAGCAGGGAGCATCTGGCCTGGGGCCACAATCGTAGTTTGGGACTGTGCCATGGGCCATATACAGTAGTATTCTCCATCTGCCCCCACCGCACCCTCCACCCCCCTCTGCAGTTCACAAGTCCTTCCCCTCCCCCAGAGAGTTGCTAGACAGATGCTGTTCTTCAGTCTGGCACTTCTTCCCTAGCACTAGCAGCCGTATGTTTTTGGTACTTGTTATGCTTGAAGCAGATGTTTGTTTGTATGTCTTAATCAAGCTTCTTTAGTACAGAAATGGACTGCCAAAGGGCAGCTGCCCTGGTATTTTAGTTAGCTAATCATACCACTTGACATGTCCGGCATCATTTGCTGGCCACGGCAGGTCTTGGGGTGGTTGTCCTTGACCTCTTTGTAGCCCCTTCTCAGGTCCTTTGCTTGCTGCTGGCACTGGCTCACGTCATGGTGGTAGCCAAGCTTCACCAGATGGACCACAGGCTCAGCAATCCCCTAGAATGCCCTCTTATTGCTATAGCTTTTGCACAGGTCATACTGCACCCACTCAGTTTCCAACAGGCCATCTCCTGATTGGTCCAGATGACTTGGGCGGGGGGACTACTCCTGGTGATCCCAGTGTTCTTGTGGTGGCAGTGCTGCTTGATGCCTGTGAACATGGTGATGGACACATACCACGTAGTTATAGATACAGTTGACTGGCTGATTTGGCTCACTCTCACTCTCTCACACACACCCCGGTACAATGATTTACTTTGCTAAACTAGCTGTTCTTCTGCAGCATGTTCCCTTTGGCTGGCTGTTGTTCCTCAGTTGCTCCATGGAGGGGCAGGCATTGGAAAACCCCAGACTGTTCTGCAGTATGTGCCCAATGCCAGTTTTGATTTGTTGCATGTTCCCTTTAAGAGTCCTGGGGCCCACTTGGGCAGGGAGGGGGAGGGTCATGGTCGCTCCTTCTATTTTATACTATTCCAGTGGTTTTTCTTTTTAGAGAAACTGATTTGTCTTTATTCAGAATGTGATCCTTCAGCATGTCCCAATATTTCCCGTCCGGAGTGCAGAGAAGACCAATTTATTGTTGAAGCAAAGCAGGAGGATCCTTGTTGCTTCACTTATCTCTGTGGTAAGTTGCCTTTAATACACAACCATTTTAGCAGGTGGACAACTCATTTCTATTTACAGATGTACCAATTTCAGACCACATTTTGTGGCAGGCTATACATAAGTAAATTCTTAGATGTACTTCTGCCCAGTTGGAAGTGCCTTATTGGAAGTGCCCACAAAGCCTTCTGCCTCTGTGACCATTATTCCTTTAAAATATTTTAACTCATGAAGTACACAATGAAGGCTGATACTATTCCACACCAAGTCTTTGACTTGTCTTAAAATATTTTAACACATTTAGTTTCCAGAGTAAAGTAATTTTTTTTGAGTCATTTTTTTCAGCCCAGGGAGTAACCGTTTTTTGGTATAAATATCAATACCCGTGAACACAGACTAAATATACTATATACTAAGTATACTATATAATTATTTTATGTACATATGTTAGCCAGCAAAAGATTGTCAGATAACGTGTTGGCAGATGCAGTGTAACAACATTAATACAACTTTAAAAACTTTCTATTTTGCTTATTCTTTTTTACTTCAGTTTGTGAATCTTGCATTGAACCCATTCCACTATGTAATGTGGGGGAAATTCTCACTGTAGATCTTAGCACTACACATTACTGTTGCCCTCATTACCACTGTGGTAAGTTTTGCAGTTTAAAATATGTTTTAAATATATTTTACTGTGTGTGTGTTTAAGACAATTCAAATCTTTGCATCTAACTTTGAATTTCTCAAAATATAACAATACAGCATTATGAAATGGTCAGTTGTATAAAATGCTCAAACTTATCACAACCATTCGGATTCCTGTTTGATATTTCTTCATCCCTCTTTTGGGTACCTTGGGACCAGGACCTAGATCTGGTTTTTAAAAAATGAAAAGTGATTTTGGATGCCCAAACTGAGTCAGATGGTGAAGGGCTAGATTTTTGACTGGTGGGAAAGCAATGCTTTCTGAAACTGAAGCTCTGTCAGAGTGACTGATGTTGGGCATCCAAAATCATTAGTCACTTTTGTAAATCTTGATCATGTGCTTATTTAATGTGATATTGGAGCGTAACAAATAAGAAGGAATAATAATATATGGTCAAAAATCTAAATTCGATAAGGAATTATTAGTTGCTTTTTAATTCATGTCATTTCCTCTCATTTAGTCTGTGATGAAAACCTTTGTCCTGTGTCTCTACTGAACTGCACAGCTGACACACAACTTGTGAAAAACAAATTACCTGGGCAATGCTGTCCAGACTGGCAATGTGGTAACTAACTATATCTTGTTTTTGTACTAATCACTTTCATTGATAAATGAAGGTCTTTTGAATGATACAATATTGTTGATCTCTTCTTAGACTGTAGCTGTGAAAACATATCTGTGCCAACTTGTAAAGTGGTAAGAATTTTTTCTTTTGGATATTATCTTTGACAGTTTTAAAAATCTTAATCCTTTCTTCTTCTTCTTGGCTGTGTCACTTTTTTCATCCCATTCTGTATGTTTCACCAGAACTGCCACTGTATACTGACTAGTAGATCTATTATGGAAGAGTATATACTCTCAATTTTCAATAGGATGCATGTGACCAGATGGATTCCTATTCATAACTCCTGTATAGTGCTGTCACTAAGGTTAGATATCTGAGTTTATCGTTTTCAAATGACATAAGAAGAAAAAGTGTAATCTTAGTTTTTTAAATATGGGGGTTGGACTAGATGACCTCTGATGTCCTCTATGATTCTATGACCAGAGCCAATATGCTTAAAATGTTATCACTTAAGTAAATCTATTCTATAATCAAAAAACCTCTGGTTTACAAGAAGAGTTAAGGCTCTTGCAAATTAAATCATGCACTAAAAAGCATGGAAATTGCAAGTTAAGGCTCCTGCCTTAACTTCCGTGCCATTTTAGCAGTAAAGACATTGTACGGTCTCACATATTGTGCTCACTTACAACTTAGGCTCAATGCACCCACACTTTGCCTTCATCTTTCAGCCCCAATCCTCTTCCTCTTTGTAGGTTGGGGGCAACACTGAAGCTGGGGACAGGAGGGCATGAGCTGGCCCCTCACCTCCTCAGTTTCTTCCTTAAGAAAGAGAGAATTTGGGAGTTCTGGCTCCCACCCCTTCTTCCTGTCTAATCTACTTGGTCCCAGCCCTGTAACAGAGAACTTAGGACTCCTGACTTCCAGCCTCTCCACCCCACTCTAATCCAGTAGGCTGCACTCCCTTCACAAGCAACTCAATAGCCTTCATTCTGAGCCTGTTCACCTCTCCCCCGCTCTCAACCTTGTAACAGACAACCCAGGAGTCCTGGGTCCAAGTCACTCCCCTCACAGAGAACTCAAAAGTCCTGGGAAATACAATGTTTGTCTGTATGTGTCGTGTGTCGTGTGTGTGTGTGTGTGTGTGTGTGTGTGAGATGACAAAAACAAAACACAGAAGAGGAAATGGATTATTATTAGCAAGCATTTGTATAACGCCAGCAATGTACCTGGCGCTTTACAAAATAATATAATAGACACGGTCCCTGCCCTAGGGTTTACAATCTGAGAGACTGGGGGTGGGGGGAGATGAAGGAAGGAGAACAGAGGGAGAGACAAGGGGTGTAACCTTCACAAAGATGTGAGGTCTCAGATGCACGTGCTTGGCTTGGTTACATCAAGAGTGATGGCTGGCTAGTCCATGTGGTGAGGATATGAGTACACAGACCTCAGATAAAAGAGTGTACTAGATGGTAGGTATCAGCAGGAGTTAGAGAGGGGAGCAAGGAGTTGGGGTGGGTCTTGAGGTGGGTCTTGAGGAGAGATCTGAAGGTACGAAGGGAGGGGGCGAGGTGGATGTGGGCAGGGAGGGAGCTCCAGGCATGGGGGGCAGCTAGGGAGAAGGGACGAAGGTGGTTAGGGGAGCAGGGGAGGCATGGGAGGGCTAGAGAGGGGACAGAGGAGGAGCGGAGTTCACTGACTGGAGTACAGAGGGAAATTAGTGCAGAGAGGTTGGGGGGAGAAAGGTTATGAAGAGCTTTATAGGGGTGAAGACTAGGAACTTCTGCAGGATTCATTCAGGAAGGGGGAGCCAGTGAAGAGAGGAGAGGGGAGGCACGGCACATGGTCTAAGCGACGGGCAAGATGGATGACCCTGGTAGCAGAGTTTTGGACAGAGATAAGGGGAGAAATGTGAGAGTCGGGGAGGCCAGTGAGAAGGAGGTTACAGTAATCGAGGTGAGAGATGACCAGAGCTTGAACAAGGGTTTTGGCAGAGGTGACAGAGAGAAAAAGGCAAATCTTAGCAATGGAGGTAGAAACAACTGGATTTGGCAGCAGAGTCGATGTAGGGTTTAAAAGAAAGGGGTGAGTCAAAGATGAAGCCTAAGCTACGGGCTTGGGGGACGAGAAGGATAGTGACCCCATCGATAAGGTTCGACAGGGAGGAGGGAGAGGAAGGATTGGGAGGTGGGGGGGGAGAGATAAGGAGTTCAGTTTTAGTCATGTTGAGTTTGAGTAGATGTTGAGACATCCAGGTAGAGATATCAGAGAGACAGCTGGTGAGATGATGTTGAACAGATGGAGAGAGAGAAGGAGTAGAGAGAGAGAGTTGAGTGTCATCAGTGTAGAGGTGATATTGGAAGCCATGAGAGGCAATTATTATTATAATCAGTAGCAAGTAGGGATGGGCGAACGCGCTTCGGATGTTTGAAGTTCGGACCAAACTCGGTCTGTTCAGATGTCTGAACCGAACGTCCGAACCGAACTCTCGAACGACCAAACAGTTCAGTCGTGTTCGGATGAGTTCGGGGCCAGAAAAAACGTCTTTCCAGGACAGAAAAGTAGGTTTCAGTTTCGATTTCATTTTGGTTTTGGTTTCGCTATTTTTGAATGTTCAGCCAAGTTCGGCTGAACCGAACCATTGAACCCGAACTCGGGTTTCAAACCGAACATCCAAACCGCGTTCTGTTCGCCCATCCCTAGTAGCCAAGCAATGAGTTTGCCTAGGGACAGAGTTTAGATAGAGAAGAGAAGAGGGCCAAGGACAGAGCCTTGGGGGAACACCAACCGAGAGGTGAAGGGAGGAGAAGGTGGAGTTGGCAAGAGACACCTTGAAGGAATGGTCAGAGAGATAGAAGGAGAACTAGTCAAGGACGGAGTCACAGAAGCCAAGGGAGTGAAGTGAGTCCAGCAAGAGTGAGTGGTCAACAGTATCGAAGGCAGCAAAGAGGTCAAGGAGGACAAGAATGGAGGCGATTGGATTTAGCCACAAGAAGATAGTTGGTGATCTTAGCGAGAGCAGTTTCAGTAGAGTGAAAGGGGTGGAAGCCAGATGGGTGGAGAGGGTCAAGGGAAGAGTTGGCGGAGAGGAAGTCAAGGCAGTGGGAGTAGACAACATGTTCAAGAAGCTTGGAAGCAAAAGGAAGGAGTGAGACAGGACGGTAACTAGAAGGGTCAGAGGGGTCAAGAGTGAACTTTTTGTGGATAGGAGAGACAGTGGCATGCTTGAAGGCAGAGGGGAAGGAGCCAGTAGAGTGAGAAGGTTGATGATGTGCAGGAGGGAAGGGGAGACAGTGGAAGCAATGGAGGTCAGGAGGTGGGAGAAGATGGGGTCAAGAGGAAGGGAGGGAGGAGATTTCCTCAAGGGAGGCGGGAGGGAAGGAGGGGGAGGAGTGAGAGGGGAGGGAGTAGGAAGAGGAGAGGAGCAGGAAGTGATGTCGAGGCAGATCTTGTCTGTCTTGACGATGAAGAAGGAAGTGGCATCCTGATCAGAAAGGAAAGAGGGAGGAGGAGGACAGGGGGCTTGAGGAGGGAGTCAAAGGTGGAGAACGTGTGGCGAGGTTCCCGAGAACAGGACTCAGTGTGGGAGGCGCAATAGGGAGGGAGGCTATTGGGAGTCAAAGGATAGAGGGAGTCCGCTACGGTAAGTGGGTAAAACGATAGGACTGCTTCCTCAGATATCCCATCAGTCTTCTGAATCAGTCATTTCACTCAGAACCTTATTATTGTAACTATTTATAATTCTTCCTGTCATTCCACCCACTTACTTAATCCTGCACACTCTTTATATTTTTCCCTGTCATTCCAACCATTCCATTTACTGCATCTTGTGCCTTCCTCATCATTTAACACCCTCTTGACTTCCCTATGTACTCCCAAAGATGTAAATGTGTTGTATAATTAATTTCACAATCACTTAATTGGATGTTGGAATGACAATAGGATTTATTTAGAAATTGGCGCTGCTGTTTCCCCCATTCCTTCCAATAGCCATTCCATTTTATAGATTTCAATGCATATCCAACTTAGTTTTAATTAAACATTTGTATATGACTCTACTCAGCTTCACTGTGCTCTAGGAGGACAGTGGACACTAGTGGGTAAGAGGGTCTGTTGTGAGCCATTAGTCAGCTATCCCATTCCCCCCAACTGAAATGAAAGGATAGAGGGAAAGGAAGGGGTGAGGGGCCAGCTCACGCCCTCCTGGCCTCAGCTTCAGTGAAGCCCCCAACTTGCAAAGAGGAAGAGGATTGGGGCTGAAAGACGAAGACAAAGTATGGGTGCATGGAGCCTAAGTTGTAAGTGAGCACAATATGTGAGACTGTACTGTGTCTTCACTGCTAACATGGCAGGGAACTTAAGGCAGGAGCCTTAACTTGCAATTTCCATGCTTTTTAGTGCATGAATGAATTTGCAAGTGCCTTAACTCTTCTTGGAGGTTTTTTGATTATGGAATATCCAATGTTTTTGTTAAATACAATGCAATGGAGAAAATTTGTCCTGCTAGTGCAGTAGAATGCTGAGCAGCATAACTACTATGGGAGCAGGGATTAGGGGAGGCCAAGGTAGAAATGCTTCTCGCTTCAGTGTAGAAGGCTGTTACTTCCTTCAAACAGCAAGCAAGACGAAGCTGGATTTTTACTGGTAGCTCCCTGCTTAACTAAGAATACAACAAATTTGGTTCACTTTAAACATTGCAAACTTCCAAAAACTGCTTACTATCATCTCTCTAGCTCATGGCTTGTACAGGAGTCTTCCACTCTACTCCCCACTGCCAGAGCTCTTTTCCTTGTGCAACACTAGCCATTCTGCTTTCTAGAACCTCCCCCTGCACGGGACCCCCTGGTTAGTTCACTCCTTGTACAGGGCTCCCTGTTGCTGCTATGCCCATGTACAGGACTCTCCACCTGGCATAATGCTGCCTATCCTGCAGCTCTCCCCCTGTGCAAAGATGCCTCACTCAGTTCTCCTCTGTCCAGGGCTCTCCTCTGGCACAATTATGGCCATTAATCTGCAGCTCTCTGTTTCTACAAGACTCCCCCACTTTACTCCCCCTTGGATAGGGCTCTCTTTCTTGCACAATGCTGCCCACTCTGCAGACCTCCCCCTGTACTGGGTTCCATATTCTGTATCCCCAATAAAGCTGCTCCCTGTAAAGTGTTCCCCCTGTGCATGGCTTCCACTGTGGAAGCTATTTACAGAGGCTCTGGCCCTACTCTCTCCCCTTAATGCCCCCCCCCTTTTGTGTATGCCTCCCTGCTCCCCCATAGGATTTTCCTCCCTGGGCTGAGGCTCGCTCAGAGTCCTCCCAAGAGGACTACACTTGCCACTCTGCCCCACGGGGCTGCTCTGCACAGGACCCCACCATCTCCCTGCCCTTCTCCTGCAGAACGCCCACTGTATTAGCCTAGAGCACCCGTTTACCCCTCATTCCTTAGTGGGAGTTGGGAAAGTCAAAGGGAGAAGTGCTGAAAGAAGGTCAATTCCATCCTGCCTGTAGTCTCCTGTCCTTTTCTCCGGGATAAACGTCTGCCCTCTTCCTGTACCTGGGACCATCCCAGGCAAACTCCAGTGGTCCGGCCCCAGCCATGCTCCTCCAATGGGGTGCCCCATTGGAGCCGCAGCCCAGACACCCCACATTTTTGGAGGGGGAAGGGCTGTCACTGAAATCTATGTGCTCTGTGGTTCTGGGTAGGTTTAGGGGGCAAAATCAGTCATCCCAAACATCATTGTGGGATTAGCTAGCTCTGTTGTTTAGCCATTTCAGCATCCCTGGCCCCCAAGCTGAGACGCCTGCTTTGTGGGATCAGATCAGAAAGACCTTCAGCTCTCTTCCTTCCACAGGCCTTGCTTTCCTCCTCTCCACCAGATCAGCTCTAAATATGGCTCACCAGTCACTCACACTTACCCCTGGGAGGTGTAGTTCCCCCTCTTTCCCCAGCACTATTAAGCTCTGGCAAGCAGTTCCTGGTGGGAGTTGTAGTCCTCGGTATTCAAGACTGTTTGCTTTTAAACAGTCTCTGCATTACACACAGAGGGTTCGCAAGCACTCCACACTCAGGATGGCCTCCATAGGCTAACATTGAGTTTTCAAGATGTCATAACTTAAAAACTACTAACCAGATTTACAAAAAGTAAACCAGAAGGCACCCCTTGGCAGCCTCCTTGAATTTTCTAAAATGTTTACACCTCCTCCCAACCAACACAAACCCCCTTTACCCTGCTGAGATTGAGATGGTCTAACTTTTGAAAAAGCAGGCCTTCAGAGTGCAGTTTTCAGACTGCGAAATCGCAGCAGTTTTCCAACCAATCTGGCTGAAATCTGGACAGCTTGAGCTGCTTTACTCCAGTGATCCTTCATCACACATTTCACAATCCTAACTTTAATCTTGCTAATTATATAGCAAATAGAATGTTGGGGCTTGATAACAAAGGCTTTATAATGCTCCCAGAGAGCTTTAGGAGCATTCTGGGAGAAACCTCATTCAAAACACAGGGAGGTGGCATCCAGAATGGTGTGTCTGACTCCTGTGTGGCTTTTAGGTGAGTGTCACCCCCTTCCCTCACCTCCGCTGCCCTCTTCTCTGCCCCCCCCAACTTCCCTATTTCCTGACCCCCCTCTTCCGCAGCCCGCTCTGCTCTCTTCCCTTCCCATGCTTCCCAGTCCCTCCAAATCCCAAGTATTCTCCGAGGTCCGAGGATTGGACACTTGTGACCAGTCCTTGGAATCTCAGAAATACTCATGAATAGTTTTTTTATATTCAATACAGTTCTAGTTCTAACTTGCTGTAGTCTTCTTGTGCTTTGCCCCAGACTGACCCTGTGTGTGTGTGTGTGTGGAGGAGGGGACGGTAGCCTGGGCTGGGCTTTGCCAAGTTACAGCCCGGGCTAACTGTCATCATGCCTGGGGTCAGTCCGGACAAATAACTGGGGGCCCGAGCACAAGCGTGACAGTGACCTATGGGCCACAGTCGGAGAAAGCTGTCCAGAGTGGGTTACTGTCACATCTATTTTTTTACCCACTGTGTATGCACAGGGTGCCCCAATAAAGTCCTCTGGTGTCTGACTGGAGAGGCAGAGGCAGCGGCAGGGGCAGGGTTACCGAGGCTGCTTCAGGTGGCAGGATGGTGAGGAAGCAGGGAACTTTGTCAGGGTACCCTGTGTGCATGAGCAGAAGTGTAGCTTTGGTCCATGTGCATGCATGGAGCTTGGATCGGGGCCTATATATGTTTTTTTTAAAGGTTATTCAATATCTTTGACCCTAATAATATATGAAAGCTCAAATGAACTGTGTTAACCTGTGTTCTCTTCCCACTTTCTCTTTTGATATAAACAATATAGTTACTGTGACCTGGAAAATGACACATAATATCTTCTGACTATCCATCACCATGATGGAAAGTGTATTTTCCCATCACATCCTCACTCCCACAAATGAATGTGTAATACACACACTACACAAGGAGAGAAACAGAGTACACCAGATCAAATTCTAAATCAATTGCATGTCCTGTAAGTTAGTGCAGAATTTTAAGTGATATACTTGTAGTAGGGTACCTGGGTCCTGGGGTAAGTCTTCTTTAGATAAGACCCCTGAAGACTGAGGCCCACATGGGATCTTCACTGCTTTCCTTTATTTCAGTCTCCAACACAGTCCACATACACACAGAGGGCTGGACGACTCCCCCTAAGGCCCTGCTTAGCTAGACACAGTCCCTCTTGACTGGGTATCGAACCCCGTAGTCTCTTCATTCCATTCCCTGTCATAGGCTACTGGCTCAGCCGCCTACACCCTGTTGCCTACCCAGTTTCCTCCCAGCTAATGGCTCTGTCGCCTACGTACTGTAGCCTTCTTACGTAGAGTCTCCCCCTAAGACTGCTGGCCAGGCACAGTCCCTCCTGAAGCTGGCTACAGGCAGGTCTCTGGCTCAGCCACAACCACCTTCCCTCTTTCTAAGGGCTCAGCTTTCCAGCTTCTGGGCTGGCCCAGACACGCCAGCCCTACTCAGGACCTTTGCTCCCAGATGACTTCTCAAGGCACCATCCTGTGCTACATCTGTGGCTTCGGCCTCCCGGCCTGTGCTGCCTTCTCTTAAAAGGCCAGGGTTCAGGCACCCAGTCTGACCCTGCTATATCCCTTCTCCTTTGAGGAGACGGAGCTACTCCCATTGGACCCGGTTAACTTTTCCAAAGTAGGGTGTTGACCCATCTCAGGCTACCAGATCCATCACTTCCCTGTAGCATACTCAGGTTGCTGGCTCATCTGCCCCTCTGCATCTTGTGCTCACCATCAGGGCTCCCTCAGGCCAAGGCTAGCCCAGTAGGGATGGGTGAATGCAGTTTGTAGTTCGGGCCGAACTCGACCTGTTCGGATGACCAAACTGAATGTCCGAACCAAATGCTTGAACAGCTAAACAGTTCGGAAAAGTTTGGATGAGTTCGGCGGTGGGAAAAACGTGACTGGAAGGTGGGAAAAACGTGACTGGAAGTGGGAGGCAGCTGAGGAGCAGACTTCTTGACACCAGGGGTGGAGATCAGGGGTGGTTTCAGGGTCAAATTATATCGATACCCCCAAAAAATTCGAATTCGGTTTCGGTATCGCTAGCGCTATTTTTGGCTGTTCGGCCAAACCAAACTGCCAAACTGAACAGCCGAACCGGAACTTGGGTTTCGGACTGAACAACCGAATGTCCGAACATCCGAACCGCATACTGTTCGCCCATCCCTAGAGCCCAGCTGAGGTCCCTCAAGGTGCCATCCTGCACCACTTCAATGGCTAGACCCACAAAGCCTGTGCTGCCTTCTCTTAAAGGGTCAGGTCTCTGGCACCCAGCCTGACCCTGCTCCAATACTAAAGTCATGAAAGGTTAGGGTTGCTAAAACATCATGATTTTTGACCAGATATACTTTTCTACTTTTAAAAAAAGAGGAATTTGTCACCTGAGAGTATCTAAAGCAAAAGAAGCACAGTTTAAACAAACCCAACGGTAATCTTGTTATATTCAGAGCAAAAGAAAAGGAATCATTAAAAGGTGGTAGGTGTATCTCATAGGTTAACACCTGCAGCAGTTTGTTGTACTAGGTTGGAAGTAGAGGATCTTTGTAAATCATATAGGTTTGCTTAAATGTATTTGACACTGAAACTCTTGATTCTCTTTATATACAGGGAGAAGTTCAGAAAATAGATACTAGCATTGATAGTACATGTGGATGCATCAAGTACACATGTGGTAATTTTTTCTTTTCAACATTGCTATTTTTTGTTTTACAAAAGAGCATTTTTTCTGTTTAGGTCAGCTTTTGCATTCCTTGCACATCTAGAACTCCCACTGAATTCTTTGCACACTAGTAATGGAGGAATGGGCCCATACTGGCCGTCTTTAATAAAAACAGTGTGATGCTAAAGTGATTCTATATCTACAGTACGTAAAGAGTGTAAAATGTCTCAAACTGATTTATTGAGAATTTGAACTGACAAGAAAGGTCACATTCTTTGCAGTATCCATGTTAACAGGAGACCCACTCCCACTCGTGGCTACCGGGGGCAGTGCACCCCAATATCCACCGTTCCTTAAACTTTGGGGGGAATTAGCCTAATTACTTCAACCGGGGTCTCCACGTGTTCAAAGGATCAGTCTGAGGACAGTACGCACTACAGACAGTTTACGTTACCCTCCCCAAATTACAGGAAGAGAGAGACAAGTGTTTAATAAAAACTACAACAGGTTTATTTCACACACACACAAAACAGAGAAACACAGCCCCGGTCTGGCTGGTGGGATTTAAAAGGGGAAAACACAAGCGGCTTGCGGTGAAAATGAAAGTACGGTAGGAGAAGAAGGAGGGGGCGGGTTCCGGTGTTGGCTAAGTGATGGGGAGCGAGAGTACACGAGAGAGAGAGAGAGAGAGAGAGCTTTCTCAAGTGGCTGGGAAAGGCTGGACCTGTAGTTACCTTTCCTTTCCTGTTGAAGACGGGACAGGCAGCCCACGAATCCAGCGGAGTTCGGGGGATGGAGGAAGAAGAAGGGGCAGACCAAAGTCTGGGAGATCCCTCAACTCAGACACGCACAGAGTGACTTGCATGTATCTGGGTCCCAAGAGTTTCTCAGGTTGAGGGGAAAACCAGGGGCAGTTATTGGGCTTTGGACAAAGGATTGGGAGGCTACGATGGGTAGTTGGGGGTGTACAATGGGCTAACGAGGGGAAAAGTCACAACTTTTGCTTCCATCACAAAGGTGCCTCCAAGATATGCAAAAGATATTTTTGACACACAGGGAAACTGTAAAGAAAAAGTGGAGGGAGGGAAGGAAGGGCTAATGATAGACTTTCAGGATACAATAAGTGTGTGTTTGGTTTCTCTTGGGGAATGTGGAGATAGGGTGTTGCTGCTCAGAGTCATGACTACCAGTCCTTTGTCACAACAGGGTGAGCGCCCCTCTCCTTAATGACTCCATTCCTTATTCAGAGGGCTCTCCCTTCCAGTCCTTTTCTCAACCTTAGGTTGGTATTTTTCCATAAGTGATCTCTCTCAGCTAGGAGCTAGGGTGGTTGGGCCCAATCCTTATTTTCCATGCTTCACACCCCCCCTCCAGTGTGGGGAGACTGTCTTTCCCCCAAGCTTCCTTGCTCTTGGTTACCCCTGGGGGCTCTGCCGACCCCCCCAGTCCAAGTTAGTTGGCTATCACATGTGGGGGGGGGTCCATCTGTTGTTGGGGGGACCAGGGATCCTGGCTAACATCCAGACTAAATATATATGTTACATTTTAGAAAAGTACAGCATCAGACTAACATAGTCTTTACCCCGTACTCCCTTTAAAAAAACCCACAAAAAACTTGAATAATTAAGGGGCAATCACCAGCACATCGTCTGCTGGTCTGCATTTATGGGATGACTTTCAGTTGGTGATGGCCGCCAGGGTGGTGGATGTGCTGGGAATGGGATCTGTTCAGGTCACGACTTGTGAACTAGATCCTTGCTTGTCCTGGTTGGTGAAAGCCACCAGGGAGACCTTGGAGCCGGTGTTGGTGCGGATCATCAATACCTCCCTTCAAGAGGGGAGGGTGCTGGACTTCCTTAAGGAGGTGGTGGTCCAGCCTTTCCTCAAGAAACTATTGCTTAACATTGGTGCCTCAGCGAACTACCGACCTGGCTCTAATTTTCCTTTTTAGGGAAGGTTATTGATTGGGTAGTTGCAGGCACATCTGCACCGCACCGGTTTCCTTGATCCCACACAGTCTGGCTTCCATCTGGGCTACAGCATGGAGACTGCGCTTTTGGAGGTCAACGACCTCCTCGTAGAGTTGGAGCGGGATCCTATGACCCTGTTGGTCCTTCTGGATCTATCTGCAGTCTTCAGTACCGTGAATCATGAGATGCTGATGACTCGCCTGAGGGACCTGGCTGGGGTGGACGGTACGGTCTTGTGGTCATTCCATTCATACCTGGCAGATAGGTCACAGCGGGTGATACTAGGGGACTGTACATCATCCCCTGGAGGTCTACCATTTGGGGTCCCGCAAGCTTCCATCTTGTTCCTTCTCTTATTCAATGTGTATATGAAGCCACTGGGGGAGGTCGTGCGCAGCTGGGGAGTTCGCTGTCATCAATATGTGGCTGATACCCAGATGTACTTATCATCTGGGGCTGACCTAGGCCCCGCAGTCTCATTGCTGTCCTGGTGTCTGGCTGCTGTGGGTGATTGGATGAGGTCTAGTTGATTGAAACTCAAACCTGACAAGACAGAGGTGATGCTAGTGGGTGGGACCAGGGATCTGGGAGAGGGGGCACCCCCCCATTAAATCAAAATCAATTTATTATTCCAGCTATAGCCATAACAAAATATACATAGGTACATGCAAAATAAAATTATAATTTATAAAACATAATAATTAAGAAGAAGGAGTCTCAGAGCATACATCAGATCTAATTCTCATCACAGCAGTCAAGAATGTAGCCACCTGTAAATTAATTACAGGGTCACACCCCTCCTATAAAGCAAGGAGGGCATCCTGTTGGGAAAGTTGTGGCATAGACAACAGGATATTTATATTGTTTTTTATATTATTTTATTGAAATTTATATTGGAAGCCGCCTCAAGTTGCCGTTGGTGAGAGGGGCAGGGTATAAATAATTGAAATAAATAAATAAATTTAATAAACAGCCTCGGCCCTGTTTATCTGTTGGATCACCTCACTCCCTGGGCGATTCCTGCGGTTGCACTATTTTAACCCTACCCTCGTTTAAGGAACTGATCCGCCTTTGTAAACAGAGGAAACATATTAGAGCTGTTACCATTCCCTAGAGATTGCTTATCTTCTGCACTGATGCTCACTGTACTTATTTAGGTGAAAAGTCTTGTAGATATCTGAGGACAATCCTCCATTACTTAAGTCAGTGGGAGTTTTGTCATTGCTTTCAGTGGGTGGAGGTTTGCAACCTTAGTCTCCAGTCAGGTACTGGGACAGGGTATTGCTGGGATTGCTTAGTGTTCAGACATGTACTCAACTAGTTAAAATATGCTGGTATATGTTTAAGTTGATTGCAGAACATACCTTACTAAACTGGGTGGAGATGGGAGATAAATCAGTTTGAGACAAAACTGTGTGTGAACGATGGATTTCTTGTGCCAGTGCTAGAGGGTTTACACTAGAGCTGAAACTCACTGCTCAGTTCTCACCAGTTCTTGCCGAGAATGGGGTTTTCCCCATCTTGTTGCCTAAACAAGATGAGATAAAACCTCCCCCCCACCCCCTTCTTGCCAAGAACTGGTGAGATTTGAAAGGCTGGGTGGGGATTGGGGGCCAGGCAGGGGGGCTGATGGGGTGCCAGGTGTGAGCAGGGAGCAAAGACGTACCCCCAGCACCCGCCTGGACCCCCTGCCTGCCCAGGAAGGGAAATTCCGGGTGGGGGTCTGGGGCCTGGGAGGAGAGTCAGGGGCCGTGTGTGTGTGTGGGGGGGGGGAGTTAGGGTGGAGTACTGATTTTCTGGAGTGGGTCCCGCAAAGCTTGGCCACTTCCCAGGGTTGTAGATTTTGAAATACTCCCCCCTCCCTCCCCCCCAAACTGGGCATGCTCCGTCCTTTACAAAGATGGCGCCAGCAGCATCAGCATGCTGCAGGCTCCATTTTTGAAAAGGGCAGCCTGTTATGCTCAGCTCTAACTCTTGGACTGGTGATTGGTAAAACTATTCCAAATGGTGGGAAATCAAAGATATTTAAAGTCTTGGGGTCAAATTCTGCCCTGAGCGTTATTCCCATAGAACTACACAAGTGTCATTGCGATGGTACTAGGGTGTAGAGGAGCACAGACTTCTACCCCAGGATGGCAATATTGGGATGGGAGGGGAGCAGTGTGCTATTACGGTATTATGTAGAATACCCTAATAACCCTCAGAACGTCTGCAAGGTGCAGGGACTGACTAGGTGTTCGAAATATATGAATAGGTAATATTTTTCTTGTAATTAAGTTAGAATTTCCCTCAGTTGTCCTCGCCTCTATCTCCCCTCTTTTGCCTCCTCCTAGATTGTAATCCCATTAGGGCAGGGACCTGTCTCTATTTAAAGATTTTTCTGTGCTAGGTACATTACTAGTGCTATAGAAATACTTAATCATAATTTTAAGATAGTCACAATTTTTTCCCCTCTCCCTCCCCCCCGCATTCCAAATTAGAAAAGGATGATGTCTGCGTATTCCAAGAAGTAACTGTGTTGAATCCTGGTCAGTCTATGATACAGTATTTGGATGGGGATCTTTGTTACACAGTGCAGTGTCTGCAAGAAAAAGATACCAGCACAGGATATCATGCCATGGATTTTACAGTTGTCAACTGTTCTCAACGCTGTCAGGCTGTAAGTGTTTATAAAGTTCAGTCAGGATGCGATATGTCAAACAAACTGCACATAATTGTAAATTATAAAAATGAAAGTAGAACAGGCTTAGTAACCGAGCCTCTTCAGTAGCTACAAGAGTCCGTGAGAACAATAGCGTACAAAAACCTGTTTCAATAAGGTTCTTTTTAATATGCAGTTTGTTGCTTTTTAAAAAAAAAATTTCCTGCTCTTTAGCAGCTCTCAAAAATAATAGAATTTATGCAATTTGTCAAATTTATATATATTTAAAATAAATTTGCCATTCATTTCCAAGGGTGAACCAACTTAACTTTAGAAAAGAGAGAGTTTGATCCAAAACACCTGATGAATCCTGCCAAACACTTGGTTGTAATTTGGAACTGGGTTCCAATCCAAGGTTTTTGGTGAAGGGCTATTTTAGATGAGAAAGTACACAGCCAAATGAATCTCACATTAGCTTCTAGCTATCTATACATTTATTTATTTTTTAAAATTAATGTATTGTTTTTCTTTTTTATTAGCACCAAGTATACATTCCTTCTTCCAGTCATCATTCATGTTGTGGTACCTGCAAAAATGTGTCGTGTACGTTTTATACTGAGAATGGAACACTAGCCATTCATGAAGTGAGTGTCAAATACTCTTGCCTTTCACTGAACTCCCTCTCCTGAAAGTTGTAGGAATTTTCCAGCAGTGAGGGGGTTGGAATAACAAAATGATTGAGGCAGAGATGCTATGTGAAGGACACGTAGAAAGAAGAAAGAACTGAAGATGGCTGGAACAACAGATGACTCTACATAAAAAGAGAAATTCCTCCAAACAGTGTAGACAAGCATCATTTCTGGAATAGGAGCCTACCTGATTTGTTGTGAGAGATAATTGCCTCCCCCACAATTGCCCTCTCTTTGCTCGTGTGAACACAGGTGAGGTAAAAGTGAGTTGGGAGGTAGTTATTTTGAAACAAATGCTCGTGTGAACAAGCTTCTAGTGGTGTATGGGGAAGTAGCACCTTTGTTAAATTTCAGTGTGTGTAAGAGGCATGTATGTGTTGTTGTAAGTTTTTTAATCTGTGAGAGTATTTTTGTTTTGGTTTTGTTTTGTATTTTTAGGAGGGAAGTACCTGGGGCTTCAACTGCACGAAATATGAGTGCGCAAAGACTGCTTTAGGTGCAATGATACTGGGATCTAGTGTTGTCTGCCCTCCATTTAATGAGACAGAATGTATAAAGGTTTGTACTTTGTGATAATAAATTATATTAATTCATAATCTGTTTTGGTAGTTGGTATACACTACCATGGGTATAAAATTCACATTACCCCTTTCATAGAATGATTAATCTTTTTTTAAAAATGGGTAATGCAGAGTTAATGGGTTTGTTTAATATTTGTCAGATTATGTCACCCCAAATAATTGTTTTTGAAACAAAGTGTCATTTAGATTGTAAACTCTTGGGCAGGGACTGTGTCTATCTTGTTTTTTGTAAAGCCCCAGGTACATCGCTGGTGCTATATAAATGCTTATAATAATAATTAATAAATAATAATATAGACATTTATATTAGGCCTGTGTTCAGCATTCCTTGCTCCTTTGAGTTCATTCAGATAAGAAGATTGGGGCCACAGCTTAAACTAACTAAACTGGATCAAGCAATTTAGAAACTATTACAAGATAGTTTTCAGTTTCTGTAAACTGAACACAGATTAGAAATACTCCAGAAGACCTGTGGACTTCGTGATCTCTGTTAAATCAAACTGCTGTGATCTGCAGAAATTACAAACCAATTAATACCTCTAGCTAAGAATCAGGGTATTTAAAATCTTTGCAGACACATCTTTTATTTAAGATATATATTTTTCCACATCATTTTAGTAGGTTTTTGTCCCTGGGTTAAGTATATTCTTGATTGTGTACACGTCTTGTGTGTCTCAGCAAGTGATGCTCATAAAACATATTGCAGT
Organism: Sphenodon punctatus; assembly: GCA_003113815.1. Lineage (NCBI taxonomy): Eukaryota > Metazoa > Chordata > Lepidosauria > Sphenodontia > Sphenodontidae > Sphenodon > Sphenodon punctatus. The sequence goes on along the minus strand of QEPC01014254.1, from coordinate 1,791,150 downwards.
ATGTATCTACAGGCCATAAACCCCTCATGCAGTCTGTAAATTTGTTGCATGCTATTTAGAATAGTGTTTGAACCACTTCTCTTCCTAGTCATTCTTTATAAAAATAAGTATGCTACACAAATAGATGTCCTATCTGGGACTAACTTTATTTTTTTTCTTATTATTCAAGCCTTTTAATCACATTCTGTTACAATCATTAATAATAGCAGCTGCCTGGTGTTAAATTCCTAAATCAGTTTAGTTATTTTCAAAAGCACTGACTGTCATCAGCTGATCCAAGGCATGTGCATGCACTGTCTAAATGCATGGTATACATGCATTGTGCAAGATGCATGAGTGCAACCTGCACACGGTGCATGAGTAACCTTGGAATGGCCCCTTAAGCTATCACTGGCTTCATCTAGGAGCATTCTTAGGCAGGCAGCCATGTAGGGCTCTGTGGTAGGAAGGGCCCCATCGTGGTCTCTAGGTGCATCATCTGCAATTTTGCACAACTCCCAAAAATGTCAATGATTTCTGCATGAGCTATAAGTGCTCAGCATCCTTGAAAATCAGGTTGGATTTATGTACGAGTCTAAATACGAGTCTTGTGGACAATTTATTAAAAACCTCAGCTCAGTGAGGCAGCAGCAGTCAAAAAAGCTAACAATATTAGTAATTATTCGGGAAGGGATAGAGAATGACAGAAACTATTATGCTGCTATATACGTGTATGGTGCAACTGCACTTTGAATATTGTGTGCAGTTTGGTTACCCCATTAAAAAAAATATATAGTAGAACTGGAAAAGGTGCAAAAAAGTGCAACAAAAATGATTATGGGTGTAGAATGGCTTCCATATGAGGAGAGGCTTGATAGGTTAGGGCTCTTCAGCTTGGGGAAGAGATGACTGAGAGGGAATTTGATGGAAGTTTATAATCATGAGTGGGGTGGAACAAGTAAAAAGGGAACTGTAATTTACCCTCTCAAATAATTATAGAACTAGGTGACACTCCATGAAACTAACTAGCAGCAGTTTTAAAACAAGCAAAAGAAAATACTTTTTCACTCTACATACGATTAACTTATGGAGCTTGTTGCCAGGGGATGTTGTGAAGGCCAATAGCATAGTTTAAACAAGGACTGAATAAGTTCTTGGAAGATTAATGAAGTTGGTCAGACATTGCAACCTCTGACTGAGTGAACAGCAGGGAATGGATCATTCCATTATGATCTGTTGGGTACTTCTTTGGAAGTGACCATGAATGGACACTGTTCAAGACAGGATGGTGGGCATGATGGACCATTGGTCTGACCCAGTACGGCACTTCTTATGTTCTTAATATGGAATTTGAATGCTACATTTTTAGATTCTCATTTTTAAAAATCTTGAGCAGTACTTTTAGTGATTTCTCTATAGCATCATGGAAAAGAGTCCTAGTGTGACATGATGGAAACTTGACAATTAATGTTTAGCTGTCATCTCATTCTCATCTTCTTCTACAGCTTTTGTGAATATAATAAAGTATGAGCATTATTTTTCTTATCTGTCTGTTTCAGAAAAGAGCTAGCAAGAAGTACTTTCTTTTTCAACTGAAAAAGAGTGTCCCCCTTTTGATCAGGTTTCTGGATTCCTGTTTCCATCCTGCCTACAGGCTTCTTGGGAGAAAATAAAAATGAAATTGATTGCAGGATGGAAATGGCACAACAAAAACAAAATTAACTAATGATTCAGAGCCATGCAAATATTTTACAAGCATCAAAAATATAGGTTTCAAAGAACTCTTTATTGAGTTAGCTACAAAAACTATGTTGCATTAACTATTGTAGTATATGAACAATATATATCAAATTTAAATCTTCCAAAAATTCTGCCTTACCAGTATATGGAATTTTTGTAATGCTCTAGTAACTCCTGTTGATATTAATTAAACCATCAAAGGAGACTGGATGCACATGTGTAAAAGATGCCTGATTTGTTGCTTCAAAGGAGGCAAAATCAAATAAGTTCAGCCTTAATGGCAGACTCATTTCCAAGAATTGTCTTTTAAAAATATTTTGCGATATTGGGCCAGGTTCTTTTCTGGTGGAATTTGACATTGTTCCATAGGCATCAGTAGTAGAAAGCCAATATGCACCAGTTGGGGATCTGGCTCTTCTTCAAGTTTTAAATTTATGCAGATATATCAGAACATGGCTTTGGGCACAGTCTTTTTTGATATGTTCCCCTTTTCTTTTTCTAGAATGGAGGCACTGTCCAGACTTATAATGATGGCTGCTGCAAGACCTGTAAGTGAAGAAGGCTGCACTGTATGCTAGTTTGGCTTTGATCTTGGAGAGCTATTCCCCCCTGCCCCATTTCATTATTTTTAATTCAGTTGCTGGGACATAAGGAAAGAAAAAGCATGCTGTCCTCAAATCATATAAAAATGTCATAGTTCTTTAACAAATGTTATTGAAAGGCCTTGCTTAATATGGCTGCTGATATGGTGATTTTTAATTTTTTCCTTCTGGAGTATAACCAAATCTCTCCAAATCAAGCCTGAGGAAGATGAAAAATGGTCTCAATTTTAATATTGAAAAGATTTGTTTATTGCTAAGATTATCTCAAAATTCTGCATATAACTAGGGCAAGTTTCATTAGATTCAAAAGGAAACCTCAAAACATTTTTTAAAAAATTGATAACCTATTTGGATTGGATTTTTAAACAAATAGGGGTAATAGGTTTATTCTGCTCTGCTCTTGAATGTTTTCTAGGGCAAGAGTACTGGGATAATTCCCCTACCACCACCTCCACCACTTTCCCCCTTGGAAAGTGCATTTAAATCCAACTATGAAGATTTTGCAAGAATCAGGACAAAACATTATTGGTCCTGATCCAAGGTCAGTGCATGCACATGGTGGTCCAGGAAAAGTTCCCCCATCTCTCATCCCTTCTACCACTGTGACAGCCACTTCAACCCTGCTTTCCCTTTCTCCTGGTTGCAACGGGGTCAGGAGGTGGGGGACTTTCCCCTGACTACCCTGAATGTGCGTGCACACTGTGTGCATGCATGCAATTGCAGTTTTGATCAGGTGCACAGACTCTGGATGGGGCCATGATGGTATTCGAAGGCACTATCTAGACAAAATAGACACTTCCCTCTCTAGAAATGACTTCACATTCTGCGACTGTGCAAGCACGAAGCATAGCCTTCACTGATTATGGTATAACAGATTAATCAGACTCTGATTTTAGTTCATCCAGAGTAAGCACAGAGTTGATCAGAATCTGACTCTATGCTTGGAATTTTTAGACACAATATTTTATATAAGCAGAGAATTCCAAAATTAAATTATATAATAGCTCTTATAAAAGCTCTCACTTTTCTGGTCCCTTTTGGGTGGGGCAAAAAATAATAATTTGGATTTTTTAAAATTTCAACCAGCTTTAAATGCCATTAATGTATAAAAGACTCATCCATGTAATCTCATATTGTACTGCAAGTGGATAACAATGACATTTGAAAGTGCAATATGAATATCATTTTTTTTTTAAAAAGCAGATTGGCTCAAAGGCATTTAAGCCCCAATACAAGGTGTGCACATGCAGGGAGCCCCCATGAAAGTCCCTGCTTCCTGACCACACCATGACTGGGAGAAGGAGAGGCGGGGCAGGAGTGCCTGCTGCCATGACGGGGTGGTCAGGACGTGGGGGACTTTTGCGGGGGCCGGGAGCTATGTGTGGTCACTGTGTGCATGTGCGCAATTGCCTTTTTGGTCCATGCATGTGCTTGAAACCTTAATTATTTTCATTTGTCAAACATGTGAAGTTATATTTTTGTTATTATTTGAAACAAGGCTCTGGCTTAGGACATATGTTGGGCTACTGTTCCTCTATGTATAAAGCATAAAAAACAGAGATGGTTTGAGTACTATTTTAAAAAGAACAAACATGTAGAAAAGTAATTCTGAAAGTATTTCCAAAGAAGTTATCCTTTTGCTAACTAGATGGACAAAGGGTGAAAACAGACATGAGGCAAACCACCCTTTAACCACCCTTGGTGGTCATTTATGCATGTTTCAGGACTGCATAGGGCACCAATACAGCCCTGCAACATGCATAAATAACCACCAAGGGTGGTTAAAGGGTGGCTAGCGTCATGTCTGTTTTCACCCAAAGATTAAAGGTGTTTTATTAAAGCCATACACAAGTGAGGTGGATTTCACGGAGAAAATCAGACTCTAGTAATAATAGTTAGAAATATTTCCTGCGTGTTGCAGGATCAGGAAAAATGAGCTTTCACAATATTCTGTGGCCTCAGGAAAGGCATTGTTATACTTCAGAAATATTTGCTGAGGTGGCTGCTAAGAATAAAAATACATATATACAATTAAATGCTATTTTAAATGCTAATGGAGAATGTCTTCTTTTTAAACTAAAAGCATGTGCTTTATGGTAAAGCAATTTAAAAAGCCAACTAAAAATATAGCTTGCAACTTTGGGGAATTTTAATGGGAGCAAATAATCCTTTTGAGAAGAGCTTGATTATAAATGCATGCAAAGTAAGTTCCAATATTTAATTCTTACCTTGCCATAGTTATGAGATGCCCATTGCAAAAGTTCCTTGCTCTTGAAGACCTTATTGGAGTTTTGTGTAAACCAGGACAGTATTAAAGCCTAGGCTTCTCATAAGTATGATGTTAGGCAGCCACAGAATTTCTAAATTTAGAAGGTGACCAGGATGATTGATTCCTTTTTACAAAAATAAAAAAAAATTGCAGTTGGCAGTGTAAGAATTAATGAATGGTCATTTATGTCAAAATGCTTTAATATTACAAGAAACTTATATTCCTAATAATTCTGCCAGGTTCTGGATTGGGTGTATTACCCTTTGCCATTAGCCCAGTAGTCTCTACTGATAGTATTAATTGTGAACCAGGTATTATTATTTTTAATAACATTTTCTATTTTGTAAATACATGTAAACATTGTTTGTAGAGATGTTGTCTATACTTGACTAACATAAAGTATAACTAGTAGCACTGTGATCCCAAGAGGTGCTGACTAACTTTAGTGCAGGTAGTCATGGATTTAAGTTAAACACATGCTTAAGAACTTTGCTACATTAGGGCAAGAGCACTTGGTGCCTTGCAGGATTAAGGTGAGGAGGCTCATTAATTATTAGCCTGTGTTTCTGAGTCTTTCTTTCTTCCTTATAAGATTTCTAATTATTCTATAACCATACTGTCAAAGGCAGTTATCTTAGGAAAATTGATTTTTAAAACATAACTATCTTGAAATATTGTTACAAAAATACTTTGGGTAAAATCTTGTCCTTTCTGAAGTGAATGGCAAAACTCCCATTGGATTCAGTGAGATCAAGATTCACCTTCTGAGCCTGACTTTGTGGATTGTGAAGTCACTGTGAAGTCTGGTAATTGGAGACAGGGATTTATTTGTGTTTTGCCATCCTCCCACTCATTGTCCTATTTAACACATTGTACAATGTGGCTGGAAAACCCCCCAAATATTTGATTAACATACACCTAAACATAGTAACAGAAGTAAAAGAGCAGATGAAGTAATTGGTCAAAATGCCCTGCTTCTAAATCACAAATAGCTTCACAGAGAGCTAGGATGAATTTTTCAACAAATTGTTTTGATGTCGGTTAAAGGGTAAGCAAAACAGTCATGCTACTACTGAACAGAGAACTGGTGTTCAGGCAGTAACCTTTAAAAAGAGATTATAAGGGAAGAATTTGTTTTTGTTTTTTAAAGACGTACAAGCATTGTTTTCCTGAAATTTTTAATGAGACATTATCAGAATTAAATTACATTGTGGCATAAAAAAAAACAATGGTAGCCACTGAGTATTGGGAGCTACATTGTACAACCCATACATTGATGAAAACTTACTAACATTTAAATCAGTGGAACTAGTTGTATTAGCCAGCAAGTAAAAGAAGGGTGTACAAACTTGCCTGTCAAAGTTCAATGTGGTAGGTTGATGAAACAATGCTGTGTTTAGTGAAGCAATACTGATCTTGATCCTATATAGCAACAGCAGGACTGGCGAGTGGGGAGCCTGGCATGGGTTCCCTAAATCCATTCTGTTTACAGTCTAGTTCAAACATTCATGCAAGACGCTTGTTGGAACGCTACCTCCCCTGTGGGTTGCTTAGAGCTATCTGATGTTACAGAAGTGCTCACCAATACAAATATGTCCCCGCCTGCCTGTGGAAGAAGGTAGAGAGTTAAAGTACCATTATTTTATGGTCAGAGCGTACAAAATGGCAAAACAGTAACACTGTTAGGCAGTGACTTCTGACTTGGTTGTGAAATCTTAGATATAAATGTACTCATAGCAACCTGTGGCATGGTGGGAGTTTGAGTAAACATTACTTGTTTCAGCTTTATGGATTTAGGATCCAGCCTTCACTTACTGAAGTCAATGGGAGTTTTGCCATTGACTTCAGTGGGTTCAGGAATGCAGCTTTAGTTACTTAATGTTGTGAATTTCCTTTCTAGTATTTGGTTACTGTAATAGGGACACACCCGTGGTCCCTTTGGAAGCCTGGCCTCTGTTGGGTTTCCAGCTGGGCACGGCCCCTCCCAGTTCTCCCTGTAGTACCTCTGTCCTGTTTCTTTAATCTGGCAGTGTTCCAGGTTCATCTGGGCACGTTTTCTGGCTCCAGTCCCTGGGCAGGTCTTGTGCTGATCCTGGCCCCTCTTGCACTCCGCTCTGCTGCTAGTAGCAGCTTTGGGGTGAGCCCTCCTGGCTCTCAGCCCTGGCTCAAGCCCTTGTCCAGGCAAGTCTTGTGCTGACTCCACTGTTCCCTCTCTCCGCACTCCCTTCTGGCTCTCAGGCTCCTCTGCCTATAGTATTTACCCTGTGCCTTCCTACCACCCCTCTGGTGCTTGCTCTTCTTTCTCACCCTTTCGCACCTGGCCTTAGCTCATTTTTCACTGGGGTCAGCCTTTAAAGGGCTGGTTACCCAATAACTGCCCTGACCTCTTTAAAGGGACTGGGGAGACTCCCAGCAATCCTGTTAGTTACCTTTATTTTCCAGAAGCTTGGGGGAAAGAGTTCCATACCCTCCTTAGTAGTTATTTTATAGTGTTCTGTTCAGCATTATTATTTACAGTGTTTGAAATATTGCATTTGTTAATTTTTGCCATTTTAGTACACTTTTCAAAAACTTACTGACTTGAATATTAAATACCGATTCACACTACCATTTCAACCCTTATAACCCTTTTATTTGTTCACTGTGGATGGACTATTACCTACTGATTAGTGCATTACTTATAGTCATTCTGTAGTAAAGAATATTTTTTTTACCTCTCCAGAAAATGCTAATTTCAGAAATTTGTTACTGCGTAATGTACAAGTGCTGAAAATTTACTGAAATTAATTAGCAAAGAAAATAATAGTTTTGCTGTATTAAAATGTAGGCATGCTGTTTTTACACTAATTTTGAATGTCACTTTAATATTTTAACAATGAAGAAACACAAAATGTAGTGCACACTTAATGAAAAACCCTTTTCCATATTTTTTAGGCAAAAGGGAAGAAAGGATATGCCAAAAAGTGACAGTAAGAACAACTATAAGAAAACAAGATTGTATAAGTCAAAGCCCTGTAAGTACCTAAAACTGCAACCTTTCTACTTTATAGTGAGTGTGTCCACAATCCACAACTCTCTTACTCTGGAGCAAGTGGTTTATGGATCCTAGCCTATCAATTTTACTAATAAAGAAGTATTATAAAAGGATTGCATTCTTCAGCATGCAAATAAACCCTCACAGAAACTATAATCTTTACTTCAGGGAAATCTCTTGCTCTAGGAATGTCATCCTATTCTTAAATGTAATTACAAATTCATTGTGTCTGCCCATACATGATAGAAGTGCTGAGCTCTGCTTCTTGAAATAACTTCTGACTCTCAATGAAAAGCAAACAATATAAGTGTCTATAACTGACAGAAGCATTGACTTTTCACTCATGAAATACCTACTGTCTCACTCTAAAGGAGGAGCATAAACTCTCATATGTTATGGACATGCTGGCACATATCTATCTCCTGGAACCCCTCGCATTAAATGCCCTTTCTTTTCTACAAGACGAACCCTTTATCAGACAGTGTGGAATATGTTTAGACATATTACTTCTCTGCTTTGGTGAGGTCCCAGCTATAAAACTGGGATGTATATGCTGCAATGCTCAGTGTATAAATGGATGTGTTTGCATTGTTAAAAGTCTAGCAAAATTTACTCTTTGTTCACCTCAGTAATAGATCAGAAATCTGATGTATTTATTCAAATAAAGTTTTATCCCCCTCCCCTG
>QEPC01014254.1:1767683-1782741 GCA_003113815.1 Sphenodon punctatus | reverse complement strand
CCAGTACTATAGCTGAGTTTAAAAGAGGTTTGGACAAGTTTCTGGAAGATAGGTCCATTAGCAGCTATTAGCCAGACAGGATCAGGGAAGATGATGGGAGCTGGGGGAAAACAACAGGGAATGGATCCCCCATTGTGACCTGTTGGGTGCTTCTCCCAAACCACCATGATTGGCCACTGTCGGAGACAGGATGCTGGGCTAGATGGACCATTGTTCTGACCCAGTATGGCACTTCTTATGTTCTTAACTTTCTTTTATGCCTATCAGCCATATTGATTTAGATTTATATCCTGCCTTTCCCCAAAGGCTCAGGGTAGCTAACAACATATATGAACAGAGATAAAAAACACAATCTCCATAAAATACATCCCAAATCCTAACCCTGCCTGTTAAATCCCTCGCCTTATGAATAAGGAAGGGTGCCATTTTGCTTTGTTTCTACTTTTGATCTTACAAGAATGATCCATACAGATTCTTTCCTTCATTTTGTGTAAATTAGCATAATGTTCCATCACTGGAGACAGCTTTATGCTTCCCAGAGTAAAAGTTATTTATCTGTATATTTTAGCAATGTCTATCGATGCCACTTCCTGTAGTCTTAATTCAGTGCTTCACAGGTTAATACATTTGGATAGGTAGGTTCTGTGGCAAAGAGCTTTCATGGAGTCCTCAGCTCTTCTCTTTTCTCTAGTTGTTAATATTTACCATTTCTATAGCACTTTCTGTTTTCACAGTGATTAATCGGTATCTAGTTCACTCTCACAACAACCTTGTGTGGTAGGTCGCTGTTGTTCCCATTTTACAGAGCCTGAAGATATTGGCTTGCTCAAGGCCACTCTGAGTTCATGGCCAAAAACAAGATTTGAACTCTGATCTCCCAAGTCGAAAACACCTTATCCACTAGGCTACACTGACTCTGACTTTGCTGGTTATGGGAAACTCCCCTTAAAGTATCGTTTTCTCTCACACAGCTATTCTAAGTGTCTGTAACCAAGGATATTGTCTCCTTTTAACATACACATGAATAGGACTGAAACGGTAAGGTGCTGCAGTAGCTGTTCCCAATGGAAAGAGCATTTCCACAATGAGCAGCATGGTGCAATATGGACATTAATTCCACTGCTTTCATTCCGCTACTTCCGCCAGCACTTTCCAACATGCAGTCACAGTAGAACAATGTTTCTTCCGACACTTTCCGAGATTATTCTGACACTTTATGATAATTCTGATAATTCCAGTGTCACAAAGCAAAGGGCGTGGAATTAGCGGAATGTCGGCGGAAAAGCTGTGGAAAGTAGCAGGCAATTCCGAAATGGCGGAATGAAATATTGGCCTGGAAAAAGGAGTTTCCGCTTCAGCCCTACACATGTAGTTTGGAGTCACCATCCATCCTGTTCCCCAAGCCCATAACTTGGGCTTCATCTTTGACATTCATCTTTCCTTTAAGCCTTACATTGACTCTGTTGCCAAGTCCTGCCGCTTCACCCTCTATAACATAGCTTGGATCCGCCCCTTTCTCTCTGTCTCCCCTGCCAAAACCCTTGTTCATGCCATGGTCAATTCTCGCCTTGACTACTGCAACCTTCTCCTTGCTGACCTCCCTCGCTCTTGCCTGTCCCCCCTTATCGCCATCCAAAACTCTGCTGCCAAGGTCATCCACTCAGCCTGTCGCTTTGACCATGTGTAGCCTCTCCTCCTCTCTCTACTGGCTCACCCTTCCCGAACGCATCCGGTTTAAACTCCTGGTATTCAACATGCCATAGTACCAATGTCATGCCAAGAGAGTGCCCCTGGGGAGGAGGGGAGTTTTGTGAATGTTTGGTTTCTTAATTTTGTGACTGCTGGGCTTACTGGCTTTTGGTTGATTTATTTCTCCATGGCGTTGCACACTGTTTTGCAGGGTTGTGTGTGTTGTCTAGGCTGTGGTATGGCACAGAGTGTCACATACAGAGAGTCACAGATAAGGTTTGTGGCACTGGTCAATGACCTGCGCCTGGAGATTGACAAAGGGAATTCTACCTTGTTGATCTTCTTTGATCCCCGCTCATATCCTGGCTGCACATTCCCTCCCGCAGCCAGAATATGCGTGCGGGGGGTGGGGGTGGGAGGTCTGAAAGTGGCCTTAGTGTCTCAGGCTGCTTCCAAGCAGCTCTGGCAATTCCTGTTTCTTACAGTTCTGTGGGCCAGGCAGGCCCCATCCTGCAGCCCACCAAACCCTACAACTGAGGCAGCAGCGCTCTGAGCAGGGTTTGTCTGAAGTCTGAAGACAGAGCCCAACTCCTTAATCTCCCTGACTCAGCCCTTTCCAGGCTCTTAAGTTTTGTGGGTCTCCCATGCACACCTCAAGCTCAGGTGTAAAACAGTCAGACACCCTCATTTGCTTACAGTAGTGCCTGCACCTTGGGTAGCACCTTCACCCCTTTGCTGGCGCTAGTTCCTAAAGGGCCAGTAGCCCCAAGTGGCCTACTCCCTGCTGCATCCTTCCACCCTATATAGCCAGGCCCCGTACACTCTGGCTATATATGTCACTTGCATTATCTCTTTCATGGGCCAAAGACAGGTGCCATACTATCTGTTTCCACCTCTTCTCAGGGGATTTTAACTTTTTTTGGGTAAAAGCCAGGCAACGGTTCTATCACCCCATAATTCCAGCATCCTTTTGGTGCTCTATAAGCTTTGCCCATATGCCTATAAACATCCCCACTCTGGTACCCCAGAGTCGTTCTGTCCTTATACCTCGGGTAGGGGCAAAGCCTCCAAAAATGACCCCATTGCCCACAGTTATTACATTGTTTTGGGGTCACCCCTTCTTGGGTACCCTGATACCTCAAGCAAGGTGACTCGGCAGAAAGAAATTCCCTTATTTAAGGACATCAGTCCGAATGCAACATGCACCAGGAAAATAAGGGGGAAAGGGCAACGCCCAGTTTATTATATACAATAAAACAAGAAATATATATATGTATAATATAGTAGAGGCTAAACCCAGAAAGGGTGTGGCCACAAAATACATGATAAAAAAAACTTTTCAAAATGAAATACAAATTGCATGTACAATATGCAAACCACACGCATCTATGACAATTCTATCCTATACAGCAATGTCACCATTGTGGTGCATAGGTTGCGGGAGTGCATCCCCATGTACCAAAGTCACGCAAGCCCTCGCCCACGTGGATGGTGGGTGTCCGTGCGTGGGGGCATCTCATGAAAAAACTCCCAGAAATTCTGCACTTGTGTCATTTATTCAGTATATACAATGTCCCATCTATTAAACAATATATATACATATCCAGTTCAATACTCATGAGGCATAGGCCTCCCAGTCTAAGGGCGTTTATAGACGAGACAAAAAAGGCGACTGATCCTTTGATCAGCCGCCTTTCTTGCCGCTCGTCTACATGCTTGGCCTGCTTTTTAATCCGCGTCGGAGGGGGCAGGCGATCCTGCCCCCTCCGACGCGGATTCCCGGAGTGCCGGCTTTACGCCACACTTCCTGGTTCCGCGGCGAGTGCGCATGCACAGAAGGGCGCGCATGCACACTCGCACTCTGCGCCATGTCTGAACATCAGACACAGCACGCAGAGACGCCGCGGCGGGAAAAGCCGGCGTTTAGCGATCCCGCTTCTAAGCGGGATCGTCTATAAACGCCCCAAGCCCCTTGGTTGGGCACAATCCCTCCTCAGTCCAGGTGCCTCTCACACAGATTTCCTTCAGTCAGCCTTAGGGTGTTTTTAGACAAGTGCATCCCCACCCATTACCCACCCAACATGCATGTTGCAGGGCCGCATTGGAGCCCTATTAAGTCCTGCAACATGCATGATGGGTGGGTGATGGGTGGGGAGGCGCTTGTCTAAAAACACCCTAAGTCTCTCAAGCTGCTTCCAAGCAGCTCCAGCAATTCCTATTACTCACTGTTCCATGGGCCAGGCAGGCTCCCTCCTGCAGTCCACCAAAACTCCTCCAGCTCAGACAATGTCCTCTGAGCAGGGTTTGTCTGGAGGCAGAGCCAAACTCCTGCCTCATGTCTCCTCAATCGCCCTGACTGAGCCCTTCCCAGGCTCTTAAGGCTTGTGGGTCTCCCAGCCACACCCCAAACTCAGGTGTCAGGCACCCTCCTTGGTTTACAGTAGTGCCTGTGCCTCAGGTTTATTTATTTGTTAGATTTATTGGCCGCCCCCTCCTGCCAAAATATAATAAGTTAAATACAACAGTAAATAATAAAATACCAATAACAATAAAAATATAAAAAACAATACAAAACATATCCCATGGCAAAGCTAACCCCCCCCCCCCACCACCCCTTGGGTTGCCTGGACCACATTACACCAGTGCTCCAGAGTCTGCACTGGTTACCTATAGCTTTTTGGACACAATTCACGTGACCTTTCGTGTGGTGTCCTGCAAGGTTCTATTCTGCCCCCACTGGGTTTCAAAATCAGAGTGCTGGTTTTGACCTTTAAATCCCTAAATGGCCTGGACCCCATATATCTGAAAGACCGCCTTTTCTACCATTCCCCGTTGCAGCCCCTGTCATTGGCCAAGAGCACGGTCATGTGGGTTCCATCTGCCACTCTTGTCCATATGACAAGGGCACGCAGGGGGGCATTCTTGGTTGCTGCTCCAGTGTTATGGAACTCCATCCCCCTGGAGATTTGTGAGAGTTCAAGCCTGAACATCTTTCAGAGATGGTGCAAGAGCTTTCTTTTTAGTAAAGCATTTGGCAGGCAGGGATAGGGATTGGATTGGAGGTTGGTAGTAGGTGGCTGGGGTTCGACTGGATATGTTTCTTTGTTGGGTCTATTTTAATGCCTTTTAGCTGTATTTTATTACTTTTGGTGAGTCACTCTGAGCCTTTGGGGAAGGGTGGGGTTAAAATGTAAATAAATAATAAATTAAATAAAACAATCATTGTTTGTTGGAATCTGTTTCAAAACACACACCTATTTTTGTAGGATTTTTTTTAAAAAAAATCAGAAGAGATTCTTATTTGCTGTTGCTTTTAAATAATTTTTTTGGGTCTCATTTTGAAAATTAAACTGACGGGGGATAATTTTTCTATTTCTATCTTTCTTTCACAGATAAATGTGGCTACTTGTGATGGGAAATGTCCATCTGCTACAATTTTTAATGTCAACATTGATAGCCATTTAAGATTCTGCAAATGTTGTCGTGAAAATGGAGTGCAGAACCTGACTGTGCCACTCTACTGCTCAGGAAATGGCACTGAAATTATGTATGTCATCCAAGAACCTACAGACTGCTCATGCCAATGGAACTGAACATACAGTGGATTCTGTGTATATAGTTTCACAGGGAGAATGGAAGTCTGTTTCCTATCACAGGATGATATTTTATGGTATTGAATTTTTATTGGTGTTTCTCACCACCTCAGTAAAAATTGCATATGATTATTACAGTAAAAACATTTTGAGATCTATATGTAATCAATGCTCTTTATATCAGGTTATTTACAGTTATTTACTTCTGTCCAAATATTTTCTAGTGTGCTGATGAATAAAAGCTAAACAATTTGATTCCAGAAAATGATAAATGAATGAGTTGGACAACTTGGACCATCTTTACTTTGCCAAAAAGCATTTGTGAAGCCTTCTTGTATCTATCTTGTTAGCCCTTCTATCAGGCATCACTCAGTGATTGAAATACGCTTAAACTGAAACCCACTGAGCAATTCAATGAATGTAATCTTTCTTTAGTGTCTCTTTGTAAAGTTATGCCATGAATACTAGTCTTGACACATGCCTTAAATCTAAGTATTTTGTTTTTAATTCATAGACATTTCAAATTTTGTGGTTGGCTAGTTGGCAACTAAAAATGATAGTTTAAGCAGAGTTTTCTCATTGTTAAAAATATCTAAACTATTCTTGTTGCCCTGCCTGATCTCTGCCATGAAATGTTGGCTTGTATTTTAATTCCTTTTAAATGCTTTACAGCCAATCAGAGGAGGAATTGCTGTTTACTTCCTTTTGGTTGATATTAATATGAGATTCTATGAATATATGTATACTTCTGTTATTAAAACAGACTACTGCACCTTTTAAAAGTTTTTAGTTTCATCCTTTGTTTAATGCTTTAAAATGTTTGTGCTCAAAAGAAATAAACTTAAATTTAAATAGCTTGTTTTAAAAGATGATTAAGGCTGGGCCTACTAATTGAAATTAAGTCTTATATCACTTAGACTCTTTATCACTATATCTGACTGTATTCCTATCAAATGCTAACTTACGTATTCTAGAAGCTCACTGTGTCATATTATTCTGAAACTACAATTCTTGGCTAACAATCTTCAGATTTTTAAGTTGTCAGAATTTAACTGGATTATCATATCGTTTTTATAATGAGAAATAGAAAATACAAAAATTTTAAATATATCTAAAATGCTTGTTTTGTATTCAGCTCTTTCTCTACTGAAACTCAAGTTTTCATTTTTTTAGGAATAAAGTTGATAAAATGTTAAGAACAATAGTTAATACCCTCAAATCAGTCATGTGACAGTCTTACCTATTGTCCATGACCTATTCATTACATTAGAACAATATTTTAATGAAGCAATAATTTGTAAGTTGGTATAGTTTTCAATCTTTTACCATAGTTGTGAATAAAATATTTATAAACTATTGTTAGAAAGATGACATTGTTTCTCTAATAAAATTTATATATCTTTGCAATGATATCATAATGACATTGTTTCTGTAATAAAGTTGATATATCTTTATGATCCTGGGTGTGAATTTTATGCTATGTAGAGAGGAAAAATACCATAAATAAAGAAAACTGGAAACCATTCTGTTTGCAGCTTACTTCATCCTTATACTGCTGCCTCAGTTTCCCCAAACAGCATGGCACCAGACACCCACCAGTTCCTTCAGTCAAAGTGGTGTATTACACAGACTGCAGTTTAATAACATTCCCATATCGCATTAAGGCCTTGCTCAGACCCTGAATCCCAGGTCCCATCCCTGTATGATACCACAATTCTCCAAACTTTCCTGCCAATACAGAGCAACACAAATTCATATCTCTGATAGTGTGCTCTGCAGGTGCCCCAAAAGCTCGTTCTACTACACCGAAGGCAGAGCACAGCCATGGATCATAGAGCACCTGCACGGGTATTCATGGCATGGGGTGCACCTTCATCATCCTTGGCGTGCTTGGATAGAAGGGATCACCAATCACAAATGAATGCATGGGCTTTGCCCTCTATGACCCAGAATATATTTGGGGCTATTTCCCCCATGTACAGTCTCGCAAAGAAGGGTGAGGTGCAGAGAATCCAGACCCTGTAGTCCTCTACTGCTTGTAGGGAGATGGACAACCAACTCTTCTGATCCAGAGAGTTGCCCTTGCTGTTTTGGGGCTAGATTATGGGAATGTGGGTCCCAACTATGGCCCTGATGCATTCAGGAATGCCCATTGCGGAGATGTAACCGATCACATCCTCTGTTTCAACCAGCTGGATCACACACTCCATGTTTTGCTCGATCATGGAAATGCACACCTCCTAAAGGACCCTGGCAACTGTGTATGTTCCCACCCCGAATGACTGTGCTGCACTGCTGCAGGAATAGGGGTTCGCAAGCCTCCGGATGGCTATGGCCACACATCTTCCCACTGGTATAGGGTCATGCATGTTGGTGGCTTCTCTCTCTAGATGTGTCTGTAGGAGACCAGAAAGGTGGAAGGATAGATCTCGGGGCATCCTAAAGTACTCTGTTCACTGCTCATACCCCCAGGGGGGCAGGATGGTCACACAGCAGTTCTTGCTCCTTTACATACAGGACCCTCACCCTTCCCTTGATCGAAACAGTATGGCAAATGCCATGAATTATGAGTGCCACATCCCTACTCATAAATCTGGCTGCACATAAAATCCCCCTCTGCATGGCATGCAGCTGCATTTGCCTGGCCTTGTGGAAGTGCCTTTCTGCCCACAAACTGACCCGTGCCCTGCACCTTCTGCGATTAGTACTTTGCCCAAAAAGATGGAACCGAGTGTCCAGCATGGATGACCAGTGTTGGGCAGTTTGCTTGAACCACCGTATGCGGGCATTCTGCACCTTGCAAATTTCTCTGAACAACACCTCAGTGGCCAGCAAGAATTGTCGGAATGCTGTACCTCCCATTGCCCTCCTGTGACCTCCCTGGCCATCACCCTTTTGCATCCCTCCCCACTCATCCAAGGTGGGTGGGTGGCACATGGTTGTTCCACCCATCTCCCACAGCCCTGCTCATTTAAAAATGGCCATAGAAATCTTAGGCCACAATCCAAGGTCCATGTTCATGCACTGGGACCAAACCTACCCCTGTTCACGCACATAGTGCCCCAGGCAAAATTCTCCACCTCCCAACTATGCCACTACCCAGAAGGAGGAGGAGTGGAAGGAGAAGTGGGGGTGCAGTTGAGAGGTAGGGGACATTGCCTGGGGAACTATGAGCAATGCACAGGGGATAGGTGTGGCCCACAAATGCACAGACCTTGGATAGGAGTCTTTTATTTTTTATTTTACAATAAGGGAGTCAGCAAAAGGTTGATTTGTCAAACACCATGTGCTAACATACTAACCATATTGGACCAGCTAGCAAGACTAACTATTTATTTATTTATTTTATTTTATTTCATTTTCTTCAATTCATACCCTGCCCCCCTCGCACACAGGCGACTTCGGGTGGTGAACACAGATGCAGTAAAAACAACAATGCATTATAATAATATAAACATAAATATACATAAATACAACAATCATAATGCTAATACTTGTATGCTGCAAACGTAAGGGTGTTTTCAAACGTGATGGCGGCACAGTTTAACCCACTTTAGTGTGGGTTAAACTAAGCACCACCATCCTGTTGAAAAGCAGCCGTCAGAAGTTTTCACAGTCTGGCTCCCGACCATGGTGGGGACTAGCCCAGGCTGTGACTCAGGGAAATTCCTGATTCACAGACCATGCTAACCCCACCCTATGGTTGGGATATGGCAGCTGGACCTGGACCATAATTGGCCACCATGGCTGCTTGTCAGCCAGGATGCAGGGGCAGGGCTGCGTGGATGCACATCCATGCATCTCCCCACCCTCTCTCCAGCCTGATCACCATCATGTTTGTTCAGCACCTGGCCAGGACCCTGACAGGAGTGATGGCTCCCACCACCACCTGGGTAAGTCCATGGTGGCGGGAGTCGTCACTTCTGAAAACACCCTGATTCTTGCAAAACTTGATGGTTTTTAACTGAGCTGGTAAACTATAAATTTGATATCTAAAAATGTTTGGTAATATCTAACACTGTATTTGTTAATAACATGATTAAACGTATTTGTAAACAAAATAAAAATCTGTTACAATGAATTACTCTCACCAGTTGAGCATAAGTAGAAGTCTTTCCATTGGCTTGGCTAAAAGTTATCCAACTCCAGAACCTTATAGTAGTTTATAGCTCAACTTGGTCTAACTCTCTGTTGCCTAAAATTACCCCTCTTCTCCATTCCCCTAGGGGAGAGGGGCTGTTTGTCCCACTCACCCCTTGGAAGGAGGGGGACAAGGAGTTTAGGGGGGTTGGCCATGTTCTGGGCTGACTGAGGCTGTGTAGCAGAGCGCCAATGGCTGCCTGGCAACTGGATCTTTTATTTTATTTATTTGTTCTTTCTATCCCACTCCTCTCACTTCTGGTGACCTGGAGTGGTGCACAGAAATAAAATAGGTACAACAATAAAATAAAACGCACATACAAAAATATAAAAATACAAAAATAGAATAAAATATAAAATACTAATGTAAATAAAGATTAATCAGTGCCGGGACAACAACCTCACTCTACACACACATCCCTCCACCCCCGGCCAAATCCTGACAGAAGAGCCAGGTCTTACAGTTAGGTTGAAAGGCCAAGAGATCCGGACTGAGATGGATCTTCACTGGAAGGGCATTCCAAAGCGACGGTGCAGCCGCCAAGAAAGCCTTTCTGTCTGTACAGATCTGCTGATAACATGGGACCTCCAGGAGGGCATCTCCAGACGACCGGAAGGGCCACCCCAGGAGCTTGTGGGGGGTGAGGCAAGCTCTCAGATAAGCGGGGCCTAGACTGTGTAGGGCTTTATAGGTCAAAAACCAGCACTTTGAATCGGGCCCGGAAGACAATCGGCAGCCAATGCAGCACACGGAGCACTGGTGTTATGTGCTCCCTGCGGCCCATCCCCGTAAGGAGACAAGCTGCTGCATTCTGCACCATTTGCAGCTCCCAAACCATCACCAAGGGCAGCCCCACGTAGAGCACATGACAGTAATCTAGCCTCAAGGTGACAAACGCATGGATGACAGTGGCGAGATCAGCCTCTGAGACATATGGGCAGAGCTGTCTTACCAGATGTAATTGGCAAAAGGCAGTCCTGGCCACAGCTGACACCTGGGGATCCAAGCACTGCTGTTGATCCAGGAGCACCCGCAGACTCCACACAGATGGAACCAATGGAGAATGGACATCCTCAATAATGGGGTTGACCTCTTTCCTCAGACGGTCGGCCCCACCCACCAGCATCATCTCCGTCTTTTCAGGATTGAGCTTCAACCGACTCTGCCTCATCCAGTCCCCCACACTCACCAAGCACAGTGATAGCAAGGAGACAGCAGGACCTGGGTCTGATGAAAAAGACAAATACAGCTGGGTGTCATCTGTGTATTGATGACAACAAACACCCCAGCTGCGCACAACCTCCCCCAGCAGCTTCATATGTATGTTAATCAAGATAGGGGACAAGACAGAACCCTGTGGCACTTCACATGGGAGGCCCCCGGGGCAGATGTATAATCCCTGAGCACTACCCACTGAGATCTACCTGTAAGGTGGGAATGGAACCATTGCAAAATGGTTCCATCCACCCCGGCCAAATCTAGCATGCGAGTCAACAACATCTCATGGTTCATGGTATCAAAAGCCACTGGCAGATCTAATAGAACCAGAAGGGTCATATGACCACTATCTGGTTCTATGAGGAGGTCATCCACCAAGGCCGTTTCTGTGCCATACCCCGGATGGAAAACTGGACAGTGTGGGATCCAGAAAACTGATGCAGTCCAGATGCATCTGTAGCTGACGGGTCACCACCCACTCAATAACTTTCCCTAAAAAGAGAAGGTTAGAGACAGGTTGGTAACTCACAGGGGCATCAACGTCAAGAGATGGTTTCTTGAGGAGAGGACGAACTACAGCCTCTTTAAGACACCCTGGCACTCTCCCCTCCCGAAGGGAGGCATTGATAACCCCAGCCAGCACTGTCCCCAAGGTCTCCCTGGCAGCTTGTACCAACCAGGATGGGCAAGGACCTAACTCACAAGTTGTGGCCTGAACAGACCCCAGGGCATCTGCCACATCGGCAGGCATCACCAGTTGAAGTTCTCCCATAAACACTAACCAGACAGTGTGTTCCCTACCTCTGGCTCTGCCACAGCATCCAAAATGGTAGTTGAGGACTAGCTGAGGCATGATACTGTTCCCTGTGGGAGGGGGGAGGCATAGGTGTCTCTCTTCTCCCCTTAGGGAGGAGGCTCTGAATCTCTGGTGTGCCAGAGACAAACAGGGACAGCCTACTGAGAACTGGACGCAGTCATTGCTGGGGCAAATGGAGGTGGTGGACAGGAACCTGGAGAACCTGGTGCAGTGCTTTCCTTGGGAGTCTGTGGTGGAGAAGAATCAGAACCAGCAAGTGGTATCAGCTGGCGTGTTAGACTTGCCAGTGTGGTCAGGGGACTAGTGTACCAAGTGGTGTAAATCAATGGGAAGCAGTAGAAGCCCCAGGGGGTCAGTAGGATGCTGACAGACTGTGCTGGATGGTGTGGTCCTTCCAGGGAGGTTGATGTTCAAAATGTCATCAGCCCACTACAGAGCATTGTGACCTGGTGGCGGGGGGTGGTACCCAGGGCAAGTCTGCATGTGGGCACTGCACCACAGTAACTGCTGGTGTTCAGAAGGCTCCCCTATTAGGTGAGGGTTAATATGCCTCACTATTAGCCGCCCTTGGGGCCCAACTTTTTCAAGCAACATGTGAAAATGTTTTGGAGGGGCGAATATATTGATATATACGCATTGCTTTTTAGCAACCCTATTCTGGATCTGAAGGCAAAAGGGGAAGAGAAGGAGAAAGAGAGAGAGAAGTGCTCCAAAGCAGAGCAAAACTGGACTAACTGGGCTTGCGCTTATACTGTGTTTAGTGGTGGTATGATGCAGGCTTTTCCTGAGAAGGGAACTCCCCGATTCTCTGAGAAGGGTCTCGAAATTAGGAGTCACCACTCAGGAAAAGGATCTTGGAGTTATTGTGGACAATACATTGAAATCGTTAGCTCAGTGGTAGTAAAAAAAGCAAACAGAATATTAGAAATCGTTTTGGAAAGGGATAGAGAATCAAACTGAAAATATCATAATGCTTCTATATAGATCTATGGTACGACCGCACTTGGAGTATTATGTTCAGTTCTGGTCGCTTCATCTCAAAAATAACATAGTAGAACTAGAAAAGGAACAGAGAAGGGAAACAAAAATGATCAAGGGAATGGAATGGCACCACTATGAAGAGAGGGTTGATAGTTTGGGGCTTTTCAGCTTGGAGAAGAGATGACTGAGAGGTGATATGATAGAAGTTTATAAAATCACGAGTGGTGTGGGGAACACATAAATGAGAGTTTATTTACCCTTTCTAAGAACAAGGGGATACTCCATGAAATTAACTGGCAGCAGATTTAAAACCAAAAAGAGAAACGTAACCTCTTATTGTTGGGGGGCGGGGGGCTGGAGCAACAGGGAATGTATTGCCCATTGTAACCTGTTGGGTATTTTTCCCCAGAGACAGAGATTGGCCACTGTCAAGATGCTGTGTTTGATGGACCATTGGTCTGACCCAATACAGCACTACTTATATTCTTATGTTCTTATGATTTGTGGAAATATTTTGATATTGTCAGACGGGCCTTTGAATTGTGTAATGCATTGAGTTGAGGCGTTTTGCCAGTGAGCAGCCCAGGGATTGATTTATACCCCAGGGATTGATTTATACTTCTTCCCCCACTCTTCCCCTAAGGCTCCGTGTAGCTTCCATAAAACACACCAAACAGAAATACAATAAAACTCCCTTTAAAAACCTCATTAAAAGAACCTCCCTAACCCTAACTCTCCCACCCCCAAGCCTAAACCCTGCCTGCGAAATGCTTTGCCAAAGAGAGAGGTTTTATACTGCCTCTGGAATATGCTCTGGCTTGGGCTCTTTGACCAACCTCTGAGGGAAGGGCATTCTATAATACTGGGGCAGCAATCGAGAACGCCTACCTGAGGGCCCTTGTCTTACGAACAAGATTGGCTGGTGGTACCCACAAGAATGTGCTCCCAGGTGGCTGCAGAGGCCTTAGTGGAACATGGAAGGAAAGACAGGCTCCAGATATTTGGGGCGCAGGTTCTTTAGGGCTTTGAAGGCCAGAACTAACACCTTGAATTGTGCCCGGAAGGCTGTAGGGAGCCAGTGCAGATTATAGAGCACGGGTGTAATGTTCTAACAGCAACCTACTCCCGAAAGGAGTCTGGCCACCTCATTCTGCATCAGCTGCATCTTCCAGTCACCAAAGGTAGCTCCATGTGGAGCACATTGTAGTAGTCTAGCCTCGAAGTTATGGAAGTATGGACAATGGTGGCCAGATCTGAGTCAGAAAGCAAGGGACGCAGCCTCCTCACCAGAGGGAGTTGGTGAAAGCATTCCTGGCCACCACTGCAATCTGATGTTCCAGGTGCAGCAAGGGGTCCAGAAGCACTCTAAGGCTGCAAAACTGGGTAACGAGAGGAGACCGGACGAGAGGTTTGGGGAATGTAACCTCTTACTTTCAGGAGCTGGGAGTGAACAGCAGGGAATGGATTGCCCAATGTGACCTGTTAGTTACTTTTCCAAGTGATTAGGATTGACCACTGAAAGAGACAGGTACTGGGCTCAGTGGACCATTGGTCTGACTCAGTATAGCACTTCTTATGCTCTTACGTTTTATCTGAATTCAGCTTCAGCTAGCACACCCTCATCCAGTCCTCAACAGCAGCCAGGCATTGGGTAAGCACCAAGACTGCAGGACCTGAGTTGGATGAAAAAGAGAGCTAGCACTGGGTGTCATCAGCATACTGATGGCACTTATTCCAAACCTCTGAAAGATCTCGCCCAGCAGCCTCAGATACACAAAAGGGGAAATAAGATGGACCCCGGGGGGATGATGAGCAAGCTCTCATTGCCACCTGCTGGAACCTTCCTGACAGGAACAAAGGGAACCACTCGAGTAGTCCCATACACCCCTGCCAGGTCCCACAGTGATGTCAACAACACCTACTGATCAATGCATTTGGCGAAGGATATGAACCATATCAAAGACCACTAAGAGGCCTAACAAGATCAACAGGACGCAGTTCCCCTTGCAGATCTCCAGGTGTAGATTATCAACCAAGGCCACAAGCACAGGTGATTATACCCTGGTCAAAAACCTGACTGAAATGGGTCCAGGAATCGAATGGCATAGAGATTAGCCTGAAGCTGCTGGGCAGCAACTCATTCAATGACCTTCCCTACAATGGGAAGGCTAGAGACAGGGCTAATGCTGGCCAGGGAGTCAGTGTTCAAAGGGGCCAGACAACTGCAATTTTGAGGATGTCTGACAATCTACCTTCCCGAAGAGAGGCACTGACTATACCCCCACCAGCAATGGCCATGTGTCAGGGCTAGGCCACAAAATGGTGCCTGCCATGAGGACTACCTAAAATGGCTGCCAACAGGAAGAGGAAGTTAGTGGGCGGGGCTTGCAATGTAAAGCAGAGACAGCCAGGAGGAAGAGGGCAGCCTGCTCCTGACTGTTGTGGAGTGAACATTTCTGCTAGCGGCTGCCTGGATGGATGCTGACCCAGAAGGCCTTGAAGTGAGAAGCCTGATATGAAGAGTAAGGAAAGTCCCCTTCACCGCCAAAATGGTGGCGATGGGGTGTGTGTTTGCACCCCCACCCCACCCCCCGCGTAAGGGAAGAGACACAGAGAAGG
>QEPC01014254.1:1750635-1767583 GCA_003113815.1 Sphenodon punctatus | reverse complement strand
CATTTGTTGCTGATGGGGGTGGAGACTTGTTAGTAGTGGTAGTACTAATCCCCACCCTGGTACCTCCATTGCTCCATTCCCCACCCAGCTATTTTTTCTGTTAGTAGAGCAAGGGGTGTGGAACCTTTTCCCCTCCCAGTGGCCACTTTGATCATTAGTAAATGCTCCAAGGCTTGAGTGTGTAGAAGTTGGAGGCAGGGGTGCACTCGGGAACAGAACGGTTCACATTATAGATCTGTCTCCTATCCTAGAGTGCCTGCCCTCATTTCTACTTCCTTACCTTCAGCTCAGTCTCAGTGCTTGGGGGTAAGAACTGGATCCATGGGCTGGGAAGTGGCTAAATAAAAATGCACCGTAGACCACATTTGGCCCTGAGGCTGTTCTGTTTCTCTGTAGTAGATTTTTGAAACATCATGTAGCCAAAACATAGATGTAGTACAATCTCTTGCCATCTATATACTCCCTGAAATCGCTCTCATGGGTTTGGATTGTGTTGTAAAAACCCCCAAAGAAATTAGACAAACAAAAAACCTATGGTTTTACAAACATAGTTAAGGTGGTTTCACATCAAGCAAACTTTAACAAACCTCGAAATTGTATATGTTAAAGCTCCTGCCTTAACTTGCACACCTTGTAAGCAGTAAAGTTGTTGTATGGTATCACATACTGTGCTCGCTGAAAACTTAGGCTCCATGCACCCACACATTGCCTTGATCTTTCAGCCCCAATCCTCTTCCTTTGCAGGTTGGGGGCAACACTAAATCTAGGACAGCACATTCCTCCCTGTTCAATATTACATTGTTATTCTACTTCCAATATAGTAATAATTCATCTTTTTTCCCTTATATTTCAAATATCCATTCTGTGGCACCAGATCAACTACGTCTCCCCACTGCACAGATGACTAAAAGCATGTTAATATTCCAGCATCAAACGACTACATAGACCAGTTCTACTTTTCTTACATCTAAATTTCTTTCATTTTGGATTGCCACCTACTCAAACCCACTACTGATTTGTGCCTCTCTCCTGTAACCCACTAACCACTACTTCACTGTCAGAACATGCAAAGATTTCAACTTCAGCTGCCAGCCCCCCCCAATTTTAATCCACTAGTTTTCAACTACAGTCTGAACTCTACTACTACCCAATAAATCGCAGTCACCTCCACAAAAAAATCACAAGACTCCTGACCACTATAGTAACCATCATTTCTCATAGCAAATACTTGTACAAGTGTGTGAAATAACAACTCCCCCCACCCCCCTCAAAAAAACCCCAAACAAAATTAACCAGGAGAGAAGGTATACTAATACACAACAGGGCAATACAGACTAGAACAACAATGGGGTAGCTATGCTGCTTAATAGCATTATAGTAGTGTGGAGGAATTTTTATGTTAAGACCTTATGAACATAAGAACCAGAGTAAAATGGAAGACAGAGGTATGCTGGGTAAAGAACCAGTCTTTACAGAAATGAGCTTTGCCCTACTCACAAGATATAAACATTTCTTGTCTGTTCTTTTCTNCTCTATGTGGGGCTGTCCTTGATGAGTGTTCAGAAGCTGCAGCTGATGCGGAATGCAGAGGATTAGCTCCTTTTGGGAGACGAGGCACCGGGAGCACATTACACCAGTGCTCTGAAGTCTGCTCTGGCTGCCTATAGCTTTCCAGGTTAAAGCCCTAAATGGTCTGGGTCCCATATATCTGAAAGACCGCCTGTCTTATCATGTTCCATTGTGGCCCCTAAAGTCTTTTGGGAGTGTCCTCTTATAGGTTTTGTCTGTTATCCTTGTCCATGGGACAGGGGTGCACAGGAGGATGTTCTCAGTTGCTTCCCTGGTTTTGTGGAACTTCCTTCCCCACGAGGTTTGTTTAAAGCCTGAGCCTAAGTATTTTCTCTAGGTAGTGCAAAACATTTTTATTTGAAAAAATATTTGGCAGTTGGGGATTAGGGTTGTGAGGGAGGGTGGGAGTTTTGAGGGGAGGGTGGGTGGTTTTTATTGTTTGAATTTTGTTGTTTTTTATTGTGAGCTGCCGTAAGCATCTACAGGAAGGGCAGTGTATACATTTGAATGAATGAATGAATTAATGAATATTTCAGTTGTTTTGCAGGAGAGGTCGTTCCTCCTGACCAGGGTTTGTATATACGCAGGATGATAGAGTTCTGGTCAAGGGAGCGAGGGTAGCCGCTGGACCAGAGGGTGCCCATTATTCCTATCATACTCAAGGGTATGGGTGGCATTGTCGGGTCAGGTTTGTTCTAAAGCTTTAGAGGTTTCTCTTTTTGGTGCCATTTTTAAAGAAGTCTTTTTCGGTCCCTTACGTTTTGGAGGGCTTGTCCTGGATTCAAGGGTGGACATGCATGGCAGGGCCCTTGTGGCTGATGACATGACACTTCACATCAGCTCAATTTGCTAGCCAAGAAATTTGGTTCCCACTGGTTCAGTGTATATGGTTGCTACACTGGGTTTTTTGGACAGGGAAATACGGAGTTTGGGCTACTGGCAATCCGATGCTTGGTACGTGGTGGTTTACCCATTTGGTGTGTGTGTGTTGGGGGGCTGGGTTGAACAGATCTGTTAGATTTGGTTCTATTGCTAATATTTTTTCTGCATTATTAGATCTTCCTGGTTTCGGATGGAAAAAGACTGTGGATTTTGGGACACACCCTGGTGTTCTGGGTGGTGAAGGAAATGAGAAACAGCCACTGGGGGTCGCAGATGGGCCTCAGTTTTGGGGCTGAAACTGTATGGATTAGTAGGAAAGGTATGCTTTGGAATCAGTTGATGCCTGTTCTGCATGGTGAAGTGGGTTTTCTTCTTCTGGATGGTTTATTGGTGCATCTGCGGAAGAATGACCGTCCTGTATCTCCTGGGTTGTATTTGATTAGGAAAGTAAAGAGGGAAGGGGGTAATATGCAATGGATGTGTAGCAGGGTTGTGTAGCCGACCTGAAATGTGTGCAGGCAAACCTGCTAATTACCTAGACAAAAAACCTTCGGTTTAAGAAGCTAGTTAAAGCAGGATTCCAAATTATACTCAAATGTTAACATGACAGTAAATTGTATGTTAAGGCAACTTTATTAAATATCAGAACAATCTATACATTTTTATTTTCATTAATAAAAAAATTATGAAAACTGAAATTAAGCTGCATATGTGTGGTATGGTGACTGAACAATACTTATACGTGATGAGGAATGTATACAGTTTAATTTCAGTTGTCATAATTTTTTTATTTAATGAATAAGAAAAGAAAAATGTATAGATTGGTCTGATTAAGGGGTCGCAGTAGCGGCCCCTTTAGTTAACGCAGAGCTAAATTGTTGTTTAAGAGACCCATTGATTTCAATGGGAGTCCTCAGGGCAAATTCCGCTGGGTTGTGACTGATGTTGACCAGGTTTTCTCTTTGAACTTGCTGGTAAGAGAGAATCTAGTCACATAGAGTCAGGCCATGCTCAGAGCACGTGCCAATGTTAAAAGAGAGTGAAATGGACCAGTAGAAAATATTTTATTTAATGTTTCAATCCTTGTGTCTGTGTGCGTTAAGCTTTTAAGTCACGCGTGCGCATGAGCAGTAGAATAAACAAACAAGTCAACCCTGCGCGATGTGAGGGGAGTGGAGCAGACCCCAGCGGGCAGGCAGGACTGCAACAAAGCAGTGCCCTTTGAAGGAGTAGGCGTGTGTGTGTGGGGGGGGGTAGAGGGAAGTAGGAGGGGGGAAATTAAGTAGTTGGCAGCCCCAGCACCTGCTTCAGCGCGCATGCAAGGAGCAATGGATGCTCTCCTCCCAAGTCCCCGGCCCTTGCCCCAAACAATTCACGGTGCACAGCAGCTGGGGGTGGGGCTGCCCAGCCAGCCCTCTTAGTGGCCACATGGGTCAGGGGGCTGAGGCTGCTCCCAAAGCTGGGGCGGTGGCGTCTTTGAGTCGCTGCGGTGGCACCGCCACAGGCTAAGCTGTGTGCCCAGTGGTGGCCTTCCCTGCCCCCAGCCAGCACCAAGTGGTGACTGACTGACTGACTAGGCAGGGTTGCCACTGGGAGGGAGCAGGAGCTCAGTGAGAAAGCATGTGCACATTCTCAACGGGTGAGGCAGTGCCAGCACGAGGACTTCTCCAAGGCCTGGTAGAGAGAGTCTGAGCAGCTGCAGTGGCACCAAATCCCGGGCTGGCCACCGCAGTGCAGAGACGAGGTCAGGATGGGAGCAGGGAAGCACCCTTCCTGTCGCCTCTGTCCCTTTTCAGTTCAGGCTCCAGCACCAACCAGCCTGCCTGTTTTGTTGTCTGCAAGCTTGCCCTGA
The DNA here is from genome assembly GCA_003113815.1 of Sphenodon punctatus. Classification (NCBI taxonomy): domain Eukaryota; kingdom Metazoa; phylum Chordata; class Lepidosauria; order Sphenodontia; family Sphenodontidae; genus Sphenodon; species Sphenodon punctatus. The sequence continues at coordinate 1,763,280 of QEPC01014254.1, read as the reverse complement.
AGCTTACTGCACACATAGCCAGGCAGCCACTAGCCCATCTGTGTCCCCCCCCCCCGTGACACACTGAAGAAGAAGCAGAAGTCAGCATGGAAACCCCCAGCAGCAGACAGGGTCAGTCTGAGGCAAGTTTGCACACACACACCCCTCCAGTGTGTGAGTGATGGGGTAAGGCTGGGGGTTTGAGGAGGAGGGAGTCAGGGAGGTGAGAGAGCAGAACAACATGGAATCCAAGTTGATCCACCTGTCTCTGTGTCCCCCCCGCCCGCAACTCTGTCCCTTCTTCCCCAATGCTGTGCAGAGGAGCAGAAACAACAAAGTAGTAGGAAAAAATAAATAAAAAGGGTGGGTGGAGGAGAAGCTTTGCAGAGGAGCACCAGAAAAGCAGAGCAAATTAAGCAGAGCTTTGATCCACTTGCATCTCTGCCTGCCAAAAATGCAGTGTGCATGTTAATTCACCCTGCTGTGCTCACCCCCCCACCCCTCCCTCAGCCTTGCAACACTCCCATTCTTCCTTTGCTTTTCCTTTCCATGCCTGAGTGCAGGATCTGCATCAAGAGAGGCACAGAGAGAGACTCCCTTGTTGCTATCGCAAACAACCCATTCCATCCCTGATGGCAGCCCCAGCCCCCCATTTCTTTCTGCCTTTCCTGGGTTCTCGCTAGTCTATTTCATCCTCCCTGTATCTCCTGATCTGCCAGTTTTTCATTGCCATAGAACCACCCCAGAAGCCCTGCGTGTGTATGTTGTCCACACTGTAATTTAGAGTGACAATAAGCAGCCAGTGGGAGTGGAGTGGTCAGGCTGAAGCTGGGGGCAGTTGGGCTGGGTAGAAGAGTGTAGCTGTGTTGAGAGCCCTTTGGTGCTAGGATGGGGGAGGGGAGAGGAACTCAGGCCAGGCTGACCTGGAAGCGCAGAGCACTTTGTTCTTGGGCTGGAAGTGGGACACAGGTTACGTTTTCTTAGCAGCATCTTCCAGCCTGTTTGAGAGTTGTTTGGGGCCGATCCTGCTAGCTGCTGGCTTGGGCAGTCGGAGGAATCCCAGTCCTCCTGCCGGCTTCTGTGGTGGTGGGACTTCCAGTATGGAGCCACCCCTCCCCCCAGCTAAATCTGTATCATCGGGAGACACACACACACCCAAGCAGAGTATAGAGGGAGGAAGGAAGGAATCCCATTCTCTGCTAACTCCCACCTTTTCTTTGATTAAAGTTTAGTAGATCATGGGAATGACATAGATGTAATATATCTTTATTTCAGCAAAGCATTTGACAAAGTTCCCCATTGTATCCTTGTTGACAAGCTGGAAAAATGTGGGCTAGATGATAATACTATTGGGTGGATTTACAGTTGGTTAAAAAAAAACCTGAGTGCTCATCAGTGGCTCTTCAATCTGGAGAAAGGTGTCGAGTCGGGTGCCGTAGGGCTCTTTCCTGGGCCCGGTACTGTTCAACACCTTTATTAACATCTTGGCTAGAGAGAATGCTTATTAAATTTGCAGATGACACAAAACTGGGAGGGCTAGCCTAACGCCTTAGAAGACAGAAATAAAATTCAGAATGATCTTGATAAGCTGGAAAACCGGACTGAAACTAACAAAATGAAGTTGATCAGAGATTAAATGTAAACGTCTGCATTTAGGTAACAAAAATCAGTTTGGAGGGGTGGCTCCAAACAGTAAGAAAAATCGAGTGTGCAAATTAACAAATACAGGATGAGGGATACCTGGCTTGGCAACAGTACATGTGAAAGGAATCTGGGGATTGTAATAAATCACAAACTGAACATGAGTCTTTGCAGCAGTGTGACGCTGCAGTAGAAAAGACTAATGTAATTTTAGGCTGCATTAACAGAAGCATTGTTTCCAAGCTGGGTATGTTTAGCGTAGCGAAAAGAAGACTAAGGGGAGATATGATAGCAGTCTTCCACTACCTGAATGGCTGTCACAGAGAGGATGGCGAAATGTGTTCTTTCTTGCCCCTGAAAGCCAGAGTAGAATTAATAAGCTTAAATTACAAGAAAGCATTTTTCTTTTAAACATTGCGAAGAACTTCCTAACAGTAAGAGCTGTTCGGCTGTGGAGCAAATTGCCTAGGGAGGTGGGCTCTCTCCTTCACTGGAGGTTTTCCAACAGAGGGTGGACAGCCATCTATTGGGGAGGCTGTAGCTGCAGATTTCCAGCATTGAGGAAGAGGTCAGATGATAACTTCTGAGGTCACTTCCACATCTCTATGATTCTATGAATGTCTACCTTCATTTTTAAAATATTCTTGCCAATTTGCTATATGAAAACCAATCTTCCCTCCTCCTGCCATTTTCTCTGTGTCTTGGGTGGGGGGACTATAGGAGGAAAGTTGGCGGGCTAGACAATGGGGCACTTTGTGTGGGACATTGGAGGTGGCTAGGCAAGGGGGCACTCTGGAGGATGTTGGGAGGCGGATGGATTTGTGGGAGAGAAGTGATGTGTGTGGGAAGCTAAGGGGTAACTGGTGGGGCTGATAAGGCTTGTATGCAGGTCTGAGGGCAAATTCTGCAAATTAGGCCTCACATGAAGACTTTGCACATGCCCCTGCCAAACCCTGGGGCCAGCCCTGTTTGTAAGAGGTAGCAAAACCCCCCCCCCCGATCACGGCTCGCGCTGCCCGTGTTTATATTTGCTTTGTTTTCTTTTCCGCCTGCACTGGCAGTAGCTAACGCCTCCCGCAGCTGCCACCACCCGCCTGCCAGCCTGGGAGGCCTCCTCCCCTTCACCCTCCCATGGCCTGCCCTGCCCACCAATCAAGTTCCGACAAGCACTATATAGCGCCAGAAACACCTGGTGACAGGCGCAGCTCTGGTGTGGCAAATTTAAGCCACTCAGAGCTCGCACCTAGGCTGGGGCAGTGGAGTGGAGTGGAGGCCAGCAGGCAGGGCTGCTGGCTTACTGATGCTGTCTCCTCTGCCACCCACCCTTAATTTCTTTCTGGGGCCATGCTGCTGCTGTTGTGGCACCCCCGCCCTCCTGCTTCCTGGCTGGGTGACACTGTCAGTCGCCGCCTTGTTTACACTCTGCCTCTGGTGGTGCTCGGTGAGTCGGCTCTGGTGATGGTCACCACCACAAGGTAGGGAGGAGGAGGCTTGGGCTGGGGGCAGTCAGTGGGGGGGGAGGGCTTTGGCTGGGGGAGGGGCTTGGGTGCCAAGGAGGAGGCCAGGGGGGCACAACATGGATTATGGGGGAAACAAATGAACTGGTTATTGGGTGGGGACAGCATGAAATGATTATGGGGGGACACAAATGATTATGGGGGCACAAACTGGTTATAGGGTGAGGGCAGCATTAATTGATTATGGGGGCACAAATGAACAGGTTATGGGGGCACTGCATGATCAACAATCAACTGATTATGGGGGCACAAAAGAACTGATTATGGGGTGGGGGGTAATTGTGATCCAAAATGAACTGATTGCATTTGTTGCTGATGGGGGTGGAGACTTGTTAGTAGTGGTAGTACTAATCCCCACCCTGGTACCTCCATTGCTCCATTCCCCACCCAGCTATTTTTTCTGTTAGTAGAGCAAGGGGTGTGGAACCTTTTCCCCTCCCAGTGGCCACTTTGATCATTAGTAAATGCTCCAAGGCTTGAGTGTGTAGAAGTTGGAGGCAGGGGTGCACTCGGGAACAGAACGGTTCACATTATAGATCTGTCTCCTATCCTAGAGTGCCTGCCCTCATTTCTACTTCCTTACCTTCAGCTCAGTCTCAGTGCTTGGGGGTAAGAACTGGATCCATGGGCTGGGAAGTGGCTAAATAAAAATGCACCGTAGACCACATTTGGCCCTGAGGCTGTTCTGTTTCTCTGTAGTAGATTTTTGAAACATCATGTAGCCAAAACATAGATGTAGTACAATCTCTTGCCATCTATATACTCCCTGAAATCGCTCTCATGGGTTTGGATTGTGTTGTAAAAACCCCCAAAGAAATTAGACAAACAAAAAACCTATGGTTTTACAAACATAGTTAAGGTGGTTTCACATCAAGCAAACTTTAACAAACCTCGAAATTGTATATGTTAAAGCTCCTGCCTTAACTTGCACACCTTGTAAGCAGTAAAGTTGTTGTATGGTATCACATACTGTGCTCGCTGAGAACTTAGGCTCCATGCACCCACACGTTGCCTTGGTCTTTCAGCCCCAATCCTCTTCCTTTGCAGGTTGGGGGCAACACTAAATCTAGGACAGCACATTCCTCCCTGTTCAATATTACATTGTTATTCTACTTCCAATATAGTAATAATTCATCTTTTTTCCCTTATATTTCAAATATCCATTCTGTGGCACCAGATCAACTACGTCTCCCCACTGCACAGATGACTAAAAGCATGTTAATATTCCAGCATCAAACGACTACATAGACCAGTTCTACTTTTCTTACATCTAAATTTCTTTCATTTTGGATTGCCACCTACTCAAACCCACTACTGATTTGTGCCTCTCTCCTGTAACCCACTAACCACTACTTCACTGTCAGAACATGCAAAGATTTCAACTTCAGCTGCCAGCCCCCCCCAATTTTAATCCACTAGTTTTCAACTACAGTCTGAACTCTACTACTACCCAATAAATCGCAGTCACCTCCACAAAAAAATCACAAGACTCCTGACCACTATAGTAACCATCATTTCTCATAGCAAATACTTGTACAAGTGTGTGAAATAACAACTCCCCCCACCCCCCTCAAAAAAACCCCAAACAAAATTAACCAGGAGAGAAGGTATACTAATACACAACAGGGCAATACAGACTCGAACAACAATGGGGTAGCTATGCTGCTTAATAGCATTATAGTAGTGTGGAGGAATTTTTATGTTAAGACCTTATGAACATAAGAACCAGAGTAAAATGGAAGACAGAGGTATGCTGGGTAAAGAACCAGTCTTTACAGAAATGAGCTTTGCCCTACTCACAAGATATAAACATTTCTTGTCTGTTCTTTTCTGTTCAGAGCAAGGTTGAGAAGCAGCTCTCCCTGTACTTTTCCTTGATAGATAAGAGATAGATAACCTTGCAGCTGCATAAACTAATTGAGTTGTTTGGACTTGCTAGATCAGCCATGTTGTTTTGGGAACATCCTTGCTGACTATGTAAACAATTCTTGTAGCCTTTCACTTTGTATGACGTTATTTTGATTGACAACCTGTATTTATCTGCTTGAACTGAGATCTATAAAATACCTATGTAATTTCTGCTTGAGAGACCAGTTTTGAATCTTTGCATAGGTTCATTACTCTCTCTCTCTTTGCGCTTTGAGATTATTAAAGGAACTCTGACAGATTTTCACCAGCAGCTTGTGAGTATGAGAGTTTTCTTCTACAGTAGTGTTCCCCATTGTCTCCTATGACTCATCCCAATCACTTTAACCACCCAAAATCTCAACATTCCACCCATTTCTTATGGCATTCCTTCTATTATTCCAGCAAGTTCCTTCCTGCTGTACTCAGTCCCTATGGCCTCCTCCCTGGCATTCCAATGTCTCTCTCTGCTGCCCTAGTTATTCCACATCCTCTTCCTCCGGAGTTCCAAAGATACATCTCCATTGTTTTATTTTACAGTTAATGAGATACAAATTAATTTCAATTTAGCATTAACATTTCCCCCATTCCTTCCATTGGCCATTCTATACATTTCATGGCAATGTCTAAAGCACACAGTCACAATGAACAGTTACATAGCATTCTAGCCTGCTTTGCTGTTGCCCCCAACCTGCAAAGGAAGAGGATTGGGGCTGAAAGACCAAGGCAACGTGTGGGTGCATGGAGCCTAAGTTCTCAGCGAGCACAGTATGTGATACCATACAACAACTTCACTGCTTACAAGGTGTGCAAGTTAAGGCAAGAGCCTTAACATATACAATTTTGAGGTTTGTCTAATATTTAATAAAGTTATCTTAACATGCAATTTACTATCATGTTAATGTTTGAGTATAATTTGTAATGCAGACTTTAACAAGCTTCTTAAACGGAAGGTTTTTTGTCTAGGTAATTTGCCCTTCCTTTGAAACTTAATAGTTTTGTTAATGCATAAGCTGGCCCCAGACACAAGAACATTGCAGGTGCACATGGAGCAACCTGTTTTTTTGCAGGTTTCTCTGTGCAGGGGTGATGGGTGGAGGTGCGTGTTACACAGGAGCACACAAGTGACTGCTTTCATATGAGACGCACCCACCCATGCCATTGCATGGGTGCATCTCATGTAAAAGAGGTGTCACACTCATTCACACATGTGCTCTCACCTCTCACACACTCGTCCATACACACTACACACACATGCTTTCACCTCACATACTCATTAAAATTAATCAGTCATGCACACTAGACCAGGGGTGTAGCTAGTGTGCAATGGGCCCCTGACAAGAAGTCAAGATGGGACCTCCCTCTTTGTGTCCCGCTGGTGGACCTAGGGGTTCTTCCTGGCTCGGCATGTCTGGGGGTGCTGCTATCAAACACACAAGACACCCAAAATGCAGACAGCCTATTATGTGCATTATGCCATGAAAAGATAACCAGTACAGTTGTGCCCCCATAATAAATTCATGCTTCTCCATAAACAGTTCATTTGCACCCCCACCCCATATAATCAATTCACACTGACCCCCCCCTCCATAACTAGTTCATTTGAGCCCCCTGGGAAGCATGAATTGATTATATTGGGAGTGCAAATGAACTGGTTATGCGGTGGGGGTTTAAAGATAGTATTCCTGTTAGCAATAACTTCATTGGGAAGAGTTAGTGAAATAGCAGCCATAATAATCTCGGAACCATATTTGCAGATTGGTCCTGTTTTATGGATGAGTTTCGGACGGTGTCGCCCTCAGATGCGGGGTTGCTCCTGGGACTGTTTGAGTCACCAATTCTGAATTAGATCCATGCCTGTCCTGGCTGGTTAAGGCTAGCCGGGAGACATTGGCGCTGTTGCTGGCGTGGATAGTCAACGCCTCCCTTGGGGAGGGCCTTGCTTCCACCTTAACAATAGCCCTATAATAGAAGGCTATGCCACAGCAGGTGCTAAAGAAAGGTTCAGTCACTGGTGCCATCAGAGACAGCACCTAGCCTACGTTGGGCATAGAAGTCCTCAAATCTCGGGCCGGGCCATTAAAGGAGCTAGACATGAGGCCATCTGAACAGCTGAGTGAGGTCAGCTGGACCTGGACATGTCCAGTCCAGTCCTGGAGGCTGAGTTATATAAGGAGGAGCTGAAGGCTTAGCTGGAGAGATCATCAGGAGGGACTCTGCCTCACAAGGGCTGAGCCAGCCTGCTGCCAGGAGCTGACCCTGAGTGAGCCTGGCTTCAGGAGGCAGTGTGCCTGGCCTGGAGTCTGGGGGGAGGGATGGGGGGGACAGAGTGTGTCTAGCCAGAAGGGTCTATGTGGAAAGACATCCAGAGATCTCTGTATGATACGGACTATGATTATGTAAACAGTTGGTGATGGGCAGAACCCACTATATCCTGTAATAAAGGACACTGCATTGAAGAGCCCACATGGGCCTGGGTCAGTGTGGTGCAGATCCTTCAAAGACTCCTCCCTCAAGGACTGGCCCTTTTACACAACTAGTGGAGAATGCGGGCACACCTTTACCAAACTGCTGGGGGAAAGAGGGTGTATTGTGTGTGTAATATTGTTCCCACAGTAGCCCCCTGCCAGTGGTTGAGCTAATCATAGTGTGAAGATGGACTCATGGAATTACGTATACCAAGCTGTAGAGTGGGAGGTTCAGTGTTTTGGGGAGCAGCTGTGGTGGAGCATGAAAAATCAGCTGTGGAGGGAAAGGCATGCATTTCAGTGAAAGCATCAGCCAGAAGCCACTACAGAGCATTGAAGACTAAACTCTATGAGATTGAGGTAATGGGGACCCCAGGGAAGTGGCTGCCCTAAGACATTCCATAACTGTGGAGTTTTGGAGCACTTTTGGAGGGATTGTTCTTTGTGGTGACAAAGGCCCAATGACTGAAACTCTGTGGGGTGAATGAAATGGGGATAATGCCTGAGGGATTGGTTTACACATTTCCCCATAGTGCAGTGTGGGGACTGTGGGGAACTGGCTAATGGGAAGGGTGAACTTTTGAGCAAATGGGCTACTTTGGGGACCCAAGAGCGAACATGACTTGCCTAGGGTCTGAGAAAAGTATGTTGGAGATGTAAAAACCCAGGGCATTTTAGGTGGAGCTGTCCAGCATCAGAGAGGAGTAGTAAAGCTTGCCTCTAGCTTGTTATCTGAAATAGATATGAAGGGTTCAGGGGAGGAGTTGACCTCAAGTCAGGGCTCGCTCGGCAAGGGAAAATCTGATGAAACAGAAATGCCCAGTGTAGTTAGCCAAACCCCAAAAAAACCTACAAGGGAGGTGGAGCGACCCCACTCTGCAATGAATTGGGACAACAGTGTGTTTACAGGAGTTGTTCCCTGGACTATACTATGCCCAGTAAAGAAGATAAAGCTGTCTACAAAGTAAAACCTAGGTTGGGAGAGCCAACAGAGAGAGGGCCTATGCCTCCACCCAATTTAGGGGACATGGAAAGGGGGTCATATTTGCCCCAGAGAGTAACACAGGAAACCCAGACTCAGATAGAAGGGTTGGTCAAGTTACAATAGTAATGTGGGGAACCAGATTTGGCCAAGGGTGCCACAGATAGAACGGGCAACTGTGACAGAAGCCACTGGTAAATGGTGGAGCGAGTGTTCTAGGCTAATCAGAAACCCATAGAGCTCAAGAGGGATAAGGAAGCATAAGGTTGCAGGGGGACAAATGAGCTGGCAAACACACCCTGTCCCAGGGGCCAGTAAATTGTTTGGTGCGGTGGAGGGTAGAGCCCAGACTTACTGCACACAGGGCTTAGATCTGAGACCCAGTGCCCAAGGAAAGAGTCCAGGAACAGACTGGTAAGGAGAGCCCTGGGAAGTGTCTTGGTATGAGTTGCACTGACGGCCTGCATCTCTATGTATGCAATGACCTGTTTAGGGTCCCAAGGTTGAGGGCCAAAGTGTTGTGTGGGCCCAGTCTCCACCTTGACCCAGTATGTATTGGTCTGGGTCTTTACACAATATGGTTATTATTGTAAATGGGAAGCCACCCCAGTATGAGGCGTACTTGTTCTGGTTAACCGGGGCCACTTTTGTGGAACCTGTCTCCTAAAGAGGGGAAGGGTGTAGCAGGGACTGTGCCTGGCCAGGAGGAATGGACTGGATGAGTCTGACTGGGAGGGATTGTGCCTAGTTAGTGGGGTCTATTTGGAAAAGCACCATATCTGTATGATATGGATTGTGATTATGTGAAATGTTAATGATGGACGGAACCCCCTATATAATAAAGAACACTTTGGCAAAGATCCTGCCTGGGTCACTGGGGTGTATATTCTGCAAAGACTGCCCCCTCAGGGCTCAGCCCTGTTACAGGGTGTTTCTGGGGAATTTGTTGGTGAATGGATGAATGAAAAAATGTTTATTTAGCAATTTGCTATAAAAATAATAAAATCAAATATATAAAACATTAAATATCTATCAAATTTTTCCTCTTACAGAAAATTAAAAAAGAAAGTCACCACTGAGTTAATAGTCTTATCAATTTTAGAAGTCTATAGGAATTCTAATTTCTGAATCAATGGTAAAAATTCTCTGCCTTCCAATAGCAGCAAAATCCACTGTGCCCTAAGTTTTGAGTAAAACCTATAATTGAAAAGTATATGTGGGAGATCTATGTTCTAAGAGAATAAGGCAGTTTGGAAAAACGGCCCCTCAAAATCAAGTACCGCAAAATCAAATAACTGAAAACGCAGTAATAAAAAAGATCTACATAAACAGGGATTAGCTATGGAATCAAGTTATCTTTCTGAAATATCACCATATTTGTTGTTGTGAACGCAGTTGGTTGAGTTTGGCTTGGGCCAGTGTTTGGGTTTGGCTTGGGGCAGTGGCACCAAAAAGGCTGAATAGGGCCCACAAAAAGCTAAATTGGGAAGTGGATCGTAGCACAAGTCAGTCAGGTGTTTGTGCCATGGGAGCATATGCCAGGTGAGGCATGAACTCTATAGAGAGGATGGGGTGCATCTCTATAAAGAGCGATGGGGGGTGGAATTATGTTTGGAGCTAGTAAAATCCAAATTGATGGAAGTGACTAGGCTGTAATCTAGGGTGGGTGGGAGCCAGGCAAGCTAAGCTGGTGGCTCCAGTGGTGGGAGTCCAGCACCAAATGAGAGTTTTGACAGGTTTTAGAAAGTAAGGTAAATGGAAGACTTCTCCATTAGAGATGGGGGATAGAGGGGCAACTGCCCTTGTCCCAGTAGTGGGATTGGTGTTGGGAAGGTAATGATCAGAGTTACTTGTAGGGCAGTTGCAGTTCCAGATGCTCTCTCACTCCCCATTGCCATTACCTACTTACTTCTTTAACATTAAAGAGGTTGGTAAAATGACATTACCCTCCCACCCCCACATCCTTAGATGTGCATCTCAGGGTGGGGATTGGTTGTTTGGGGCTTATAATTCCTTATCTAGTTTCAATAAATGCAGACACCAACACAACAGTAAGAGAAAGTGTAGAAGAGAATTTAAGATTGTTATAAAGGTTCATAGCTTACACAGAAGTTATATAAAAATAAATTTAAAAAAAGTGAAACAAAATGCAATGCAGTAAAAAAAAAACACCTATTTTTTTTTAACCATACATCTTAGCCATACAGGCTAAATGCAAGGAGCTTAGACTCCAAAAGGCAAGATCCTTGCACTCGCATGGTCACTCTTACATCCCTCTCTTGCTCAGCCCCTTAGTAGGTTGGCTAGTCACTTGACTTTATTTTAGCTGTGGAAGATTCTACTAGTATCCTGAATGCTGTTGAACATATGCTTGTTGAATCCTCTAAATGATTCCAGTAGGCAGGTGTTGCTTTTTGTGGTGGTTTGGCAGTCATCATTATGTATTAATTATAGTTATTAATTTTCCTAGCTAGACTACTTCTAGGTGTATTCACTCAATGGGTTTGTCAGCTAGTGTCTTGCAGTACAACTCTGTAACTTTATACGATAACCGGTATCACTTAAACTCTGTCCCCACTGCATACAACTTTTTATACAGAGATTACACTGACACCAAACATCATCATATTTCATAAAACCATCTTGGAGATACATAAAAGTTACTTTCATAAGTTATTTACAATATTAAGAATAATCATAACCATTTTGTAAATGGGTAGGTAAATTTATAGGTCCTGGCCTCAGCAAGATTTTGTCAAAGATGTGTTTTTCTTTATAATTTTGCTTCACATTCAGATCATTGTGCAGAATAAGAAGGATTCTATGCAGTGTTAGTCTCACAGTACGGGAATATTTTTTTTGACATAATTTAACATGAGTTGTAGTCATTCAACAAAAACATTTATGTTTGGGGGAGTACGTTTTTAATTTAAAACGGTCTTAGGATTTCATATGGAATGCTTTCACATGCAAACTTAATTGAGTTGTGTTTTATATAACTGCTGATCTCTTAAGTTTGAGCATGTCTGTTTCATAAAATAACTGAATATTCAGCAGGTTTTTTTGGCATTCTCTGTTAAGATAACATTCTGATGTGGGGTGTGTTTGTGTGAGAAAGAGACACCCATGGTACTAGTTTCAGAGGTTTCATCACAATAGCTTGGGTTAATTTATTTTTGTTTATGTACTGCTTCACCGCACTTTTTAAGCCAAGAATGAGATCAAGTTGAGAGATTTTAAATCTGAAGACTTTTAGATTTTTAAATCTAAATCTTTATTCAATTGAGATCTAGTTTTCTAGGTTTACTCAAAAGTTATGCAAACTCAGTGTTTTATATTTTGATTCAAATTTGAATGTTCAGTGCACTTCCTAGAAAAAGCCTGGCCATTGAGCGTCCATGGGACTACTCTGTAATAAGTGGTTTGTGGATCAAATCCTGTCTGTGCAACAGGGACAGGACAATTCTCCACCATTAAAGTCAATGAGAGTTTTACCATTCACTTTAATGACAGAGGATTACTCTGTGTGACTGGGCGTGTTAACAAATGTGACAGTGGCCTGCTTTCGTCAACGAACCACTGGGACGTTTGTTAGTGTCCCACCATATGTTTACCCAGGATTGCTCTTGGGAGTGTTGGTGGCAAGCCTGGGCTGTAATCCTGGAGACCTCTTGGATTGAAGACTGGGCTGCTGTCTACCCAACCAGGTCTAAGCAGGCTCTAGTGGGCTATAACATTTGTTATGGCCCACCGTGATCTGGCCTAGATTGGGTTTGCCATGGTTGGTCACCATAGCTGCCCACCATGATCGGGTGTGCGTATGTGTGTGTGTTCTGGCTACACTTTTGTGCAGTTCCCTGCCCTCTGTGGTGGCCTGGCTGCCAGCACGTTTGTTGTGCCAGCAGACCCAGTTGGGACCGTGTTGTCAGCGTGTTTCTGACCCAAGTCGTGTTGTGATGGCAGCGCTCCTAGTCCCTGCTATCCACTTTCTTCCTTTTCTCCCCAATCCAAATGAAAGTGCATAGAGAAAGCAGGGGGCAGAAGGAAGCAAGGCTTATTTCCATGCTTTTTGGAGCAAGGCTTGACTTCTCTCTTAATCAAAAGGTTTTTTGATCTAAGAATTTCCTTGTTTTTGAAAAGGGGAATGCATAAA
>QEPC01014254.1:1692090-1743154 GCA_003113815.1 Sphenodon punctatus | reverse complement strand
TGGAGGATAGGAAGTCAAGGCAGCGGGAGTAGACAACACGTTCAAGCAGCTTGGAAGCAAAAGGAAGGAGTGAGACAGGACGATAGCTAGAAGGGTCAGAGGGGTCAAGAGTGGACTTTTTGAGAATAGGAGAGACTGTGGCATGTTTGAAGGCAGAAGGGAAAGAGCCAGTAGAGAGGGAGAGGTTGATGATGTGCAGGAAGGAAGGGGTGACAGTGGGAGTAATGGAGGTGAGAACAGGAGACCCCACTCCCACTCCTGACTATTGGGGGGTTGGTGCCCCAATACCCACCTGACTCTTAAATTTAGGGGAATTAGCTGAATTGGTTGGACTAGGGGTTCCCGCGTGTCTCCCGGATCAGTCTGAGGTCAGATGCGCACTCAGTCAGGTTATGTATCCTCCCCAAAAGAATAGTAAAAGGGAAAAGAGGGAGACAAAATACTTAATAAAAAAGAATATTTATTTAACAGGAATGGGAGGTATAAAAAAACCCCCACACAATTGACTAACACAGTTTCCGGTCTGGCTGGTGGTGTTCAAAGGGAAACACAAGCAGCGGCTGGGAAAATGAAAGTAATACGAGGGAGGGGGGAGCTAAAAGTGAAAGGAGATTGGAGAAGGGGAACCAGGACCAGTGGCTACCTCTCTTTGCCTGTTGCAGAGTGGACAGGCAACCCCATGGATCCAGTGAAGTTCAGGGATGCAGGGGAGGGACAGACCAAAGTCTGGGAGATCCCTTAAGATCCAGACACGTACAGAGAGACCTGCACGTGTTTGCTTCCAAAGTTTTCTCAGTTTCAGAAGGGGAGCCAGGAGTGGTTATAAGTTTTGGGACAAAAGATTTGGGATCAGCATAAGTATACTACAATAGGTGAGATGGGAAGATGTGAGAGATTTCCTGGGTGGGTTTAGGTCTGAGAAGAGGAACATGCCCACAGGGGCGGAGGGGCCAGGAATGCCAATAGGTGTGATGGGAAAGAGGTGCCAGTGTGTCTAGTTACACAAAAGGGAAGAGGCAAAGGGTAAACAAACTGGGGCTGCGGAGACAAAGGACACATCAGGGCATAAACAAGGGGAGATTTCTAATCAGTTTGGGGATGGAAGAGAATCATGAGGAGAGTCTAATGCTGGCGGGCAATTCCCACTGATCAGGTGTGGGAGTGCTAAAAGATTGGGTGCTTCTAATTGTCCATGCCTTTGGAGTCGTTGCTAATTTAGATTCCATTCACCAGTGATTTCTTTAAACAGGAAGGAGGCCTTATTTTAACTGCCCCAATATTTACTCAGAGCCTCCTCCATCACCTTTCCCAAGGGCGGGCTGATTTTTGCATGAAAGAACCTTTCCCTTACACTACCTTGTTGCTCAACCATGGCTTCGCTCAGACTTTTCCGATGTCCAATGACTCATGTCCCTCATGTCCTTTCCAACCATGGGAGGGGGGGGAGAGGAGGGTGTCTGTCCTTTTTGGGGTGTATTCTGCACCTCTCGCAACAATTGTGTGAATGGTATCAAAGTGGAGTAGTTATTTCCATTTAATAAAATCAGCGTACTTATCGCTGCTTTGATTAAAGTTGTTTATCATAATGTGCCCTAAGAGTTTTTCCTGAGTAAGGAGTATGTGTCTGAACTTTAGAAAAGCAGGTCGAAACTAAATGAAAATAAATTTATGAATGTACAGTTATATTAATATGAAGTGTCAACAAGCATGTAATCATCTGTATTAATTTCCCACCTGCTTTATCTAAAAATATGCCACCATATTTTTGTTTTTAAGCTATTAAAATCCAGACTCTGGGAATATAAAACATTCTTACCATATGGACAAAGTGATTCTTCTGCTGTTTTTATTAGAGTATGTTTTTCAGGTAAGCCATTTCTCCCCCCTATTTTGACTGTAATAATGAAATCTTAATAATGTTAATAACGAAATGTTCAAAATCACATTTCCTGGATAATGACTTTTTTCACTCTTAACTACCACAAAAATGGTAATTTATAGTAATTACTGTGAGGTCCGAATCCTGGTGCTATTGAAATCAACGAGAGTGTAGAAAATGGTGTCTAAGGGCCTATTTCTGATCCTAAATTGATGGATGTCATTGTAAAGACATTATTTTAGTGGTGTTTGGATAAGGTCCTAATTGGGATTCAGTTGGTCCTAATTGGTCTTCCATTTTTTTTCTTTCTGGCCACAAGTTGTGTGTTAAAGGGTGTTAACAGATGAGGGATTAGCTCGCTGGAGTCTGGGGTTGCTCTGTGGAGCCTGCATGCAGTCACCACTCTGGTTCTGTGCGATGAATCAGACAGATAGCCAAGTATTCCTCCTTGCCATGCTTCACCCTACCCCTTTCCACCACCGAGACACGGTCTCTTCCTTGACCGCTCTATTTATTTATATAATTTATTTTCAGCATTTGTATACCACCCCCTCCTGCCCAGTGGCAGCGCAAGGTGGTGGTGAATACATAAAAAACATAATATAAAAATAAAAAATACCATATAATATAAAATATCACTTAAAACCATACAACAGAGGCCTGAGAAAATAAATACCCCATTACACTTCAAAAGACACCTCCCCACACTACCTGTCCCCCTCACCAAATGACTGTCAAAACAGCCAGGTATTACATTATCTACAGAAGAGGGGAGATGAGGAGAGAGGCGAACCTCTACTGGGAAGGAATTCCATAGCCGTGGTACGGCTACCAAGAACGCCCTCTCGAACGTTGCCACCCTCCAAGAGGGTGTCTCCGGCCTACCACAGAGGCTGATCCAAGACATGAGGGATGAGGCGGTCCCGCAGGTAAGCAGGGCCCAAGCTGTATAGGGCTTTAAAGGTAATAACCAACACCTCAATTTGGGCCTGGAAGACTATAGACAGACAGTGCACAGAACAGAGCACCAGTGTTATGTGCTCCCGTCGGCCTGTTCCCGTAAGGAGACGAGCCGCTGCATTCTGCACCAGCTGGTAGGCACTCTACTCAGAATGCTATGGTTCTGGGGGACCTGAACACATGCACCCTTACAAACAGGAGGTGGCCACATGGGCACACATTCACCCACATCAGTCATCATTTCCCTGCATAGGAGGCTCCACATTAACTGGAACACCACCATAAGTGGGAGCTGCAGGGCAGGGAGCTGGCAGGTGTGGGCAAACATCTGGCAGCCACCTAACAAATGGACAGGTGGCCACCCATCCAGAGGAAGTTAATCTGGTATACTGTCTTATCTGTTTTCACCCAAAGAATCAAAATATCAGTTTGAAAACTAAAAGAATTAATTGATTTTTTTTGTGGGTAGCCTTCACCATGAGGGGGATATTGTAGGAAGTGGTACTGGATTTAGAATTCCGACTTTCTTCAATTGTACAAAACAAATATACATTGGCAGATTAGAAACTGGAACAAAAATTTGAATAGAAAGAGCCAATCTATCATTTATACAAGCCCCTTGCTTGCTACATTACAAAAAAGATTTTACTTTTGACCTAATGGAGGGTTTTAACTAGACTATTCTAAGAGACTGCAAGAAGTTTGCTGCAGTTCTTCCGTTTGTGGTACCAGTATCCATTAGAAGTCTGCTATTCTTTTTCTGAGACCACCCAAACCTGTAAACCTATTGTTTATAGAAAAGATGTCGGTCTAACATGTGGATTCCTTGGCTTCCATTGGGAAGCATGCAGCATACTTGTGAAATGTAAACTGTACCGTGGATGTGAATTATTATAATAGAGGATTTACATAGTTATGTCAGCCTGGCATTAGAGACATAACAAATTATTCTACAACAGATATCTCTGAATACCAGACTATGATGTATTCACAAATAGGAATGACATGTTGAAAACCATACTCCTTTAGCTTTTGCATATAATTGTTAGTAGTACATCATTTTGCATAGTGAAAATAGTCTAATATAATGGATGATTTTATAATTAGTTTTTATTTATAAGTGAAGCAGCTGTGCCTGCTGCTAGTTTGTGCTGCTACTAGTTTGTGCTGATACTTTTTGGAGTTATATTAGGGTTTTTTTTGCTACTGGTTAGCAAAGTCAACTTTAGTATTGATGGGGAAGCTGAAATTATTTATGGGTAAAAGAATGAAAATCTCTAACCATAAAATAATTGTATTTAGCAGAAGCATGCCCAAGCTAGCACCTTGGCTGAAAGGGGACTATTTTTCAGTTTGGAGGTAGCCAAAGTCTCTCAAGAACAAATGTTATCATTAAAATAATAGACAAAATCTTCTTCTCTTAATAAATTCAGCTTAATGAACAGGGGTGAATTTGGTATAAATAGGTATGTACTGGTAGGTACTAGGTGTAAGTTTCGGTACACTACTGTTTCTGATTACAGAATGGGCAGAGTGTGTGCATTACTAGGGCTAAATTAAACTGAGATGTACATCCTTTTTTGAGGTTGGGTTTCTGAAAGAATGGTTCTAAGAGTGCAATAACATGGGTAAAACCAGACATGACTTTAGCCTGCTGTGGCCCGCTTTGACCCGCTGTAGCCTGGGACCCACCTGCACGTGTGTGCAGGCACTGCCAGATGTAGGTCCGGGATTACCCCCGGTGGTCTTGGAGGCTAGCCCGGGCTGTAACCTCAGAAAATCTCACAGCAGGCTAGCACATCTGTTGTGCCCCAGCATAGTTGGCCCGAGCCAGGAGCCGCTATGGCTGGCAGCCATGACTGTGCCTAGTAGGCTGTGGCAGGGGTTGGGAAACCAGTTGTGCGGCCGTTGGGATGACTCCCCGACCACAAGAAGTCAGTTCAGGGCTCCCGTCTTGGGCTGTGTTGCCCATGATTTTCTGCCTTGGAGCAGCCCAGGAAGCTGTCCCACCGGCAGTAAATCTGTTTTTACGATATGTTCCAAAACGTTCAAAACTTAATCATAACTGGGTCTCTCTTCTCATCCCTGATGTACACAGAAGGATACCGAGTGAGGCTACTGCCTATGAAATAGCACCATCATGATGAGAGCTAGCAGACTAAAATGACTGAATAGTTTATTTGCTGAATTTCATGATACGTTTCAAAATGCATTATATTTTCTTTTTTTCTTTAAATTATAATTTCTACCTTTTTTTTCCCCCGTTGTGGAAAGCCTCAGAGACAGAAAGAGAGCTGCCTTTCCCTCCTTCTCCCCAGTGACTTTGAGAGTGGCAGTTTGGCCCCTCAAAACTCTGCTTTTGTTCTATTTAAGCTTCACAAAGGAGTTCTTTGCTAGTAAAGCATCCTTTAGAGGCTGAATGCTGCAGTCCTCTTATGAATAACTGATTGCCTGGCTTGCACGGGGAGTGCATCCCCTAACTACTATGAAGAAGATGGTTGTCATACCAGAATCACAGACTTGACTCTGAGTGGAAGGAATAAGGAATGGTGTCAGTACAGTCTGAGGAATGGTGTACACTACAGTATAGTCAGTACAGTCTCCATTATGGAGCTTCTGCAGGCTTCACTGTTTTGGAGAAAATTTGAGACTGGATGCTTTCATATTCAATGGCAATATTTAAATTGAACAAGAACATAATGCGTTATTTGTTACCTCAAAACTACTATTCTATATCCCAAGTTTTAAAACTACTTTTGTATTTCAGGTATCCAAGAGTTTAGATTGTGATCAAGTTGAAAAACCTAGAGCAACTTTGGTGGAGTGGTTTGAATTTCCAAAAGGAAAAAATCCAGACTCTTATGTTATAACACATCAACTCGCGGACAACTTCTTTCATAAAGTAATCTGTGTACTTCATAATTACATACTTTAAATGGCTACTTATTTATTTCGATCACAGAATGCCAGTAGAGAAGTACCCTTTTTTAGTAAAAAAGAGATTGACAAAAGTTTGCTTCTCCCTGTGGAAATACATGGATAGAAAAAGGGAACAGGTGAAGGAGGAGCATGCGCAAGGAGCCTGCTGCCTTATCCCAATGCACAGCCAGGCACAATCTGATCTTTGCTTCTTTATATGAGGCTAGTGTAGTTGTGGACTGATGCTCACCTCTCAAAAGAAACTATAGGGTGAAAACAGACATGACGCTAACTCCACATTAACTCCACTTTTATATTTTTAATGCATGCTGCAGGGCTGAGCAGGGCACCAATACAGTCCTGCAACATGCATAAGAAATGTTAAAACGGTGTTAAAGTGGAGTTGGCGTTATGTCTCTTTTCACCCATAGTCACTGTGCATCCTGAAGTTCTGGTCAGGTAGGCTTTGCCCATTTCAGTCACAATTTATTCTAAGACTCCCATTTGGGAACTGCTGCTTCAGGCCATTCTTCTGTCAACAGCTGTGCTTCAAAAGCTAAAATATTAATAAAACTCTAAATATTTTTTCTTCAGCAGTCCAGTCAAATGAAGGACCTAGTTTAACAAATTTTAGTATAATAATAATAATAATTAATAAATAGTTTTATTTCTATTTATAGTGACCCCCCCCCCCCAGCCAAATAGCCTTTGGAGTGCTTCACAGCATAAAATATGCTAAAGCAATATGCAATGTTATATAGAATTTGAAATTAAATATTTCAGTGACAGAATTTACACTTTTAGGTCTCTATTACTGTATTATTTATTAAATTAATTCAATTATTTTAAATTGTAGAATGTGAAAATCAACAGTTGAGCTAAAACCTCAGAATTCTCTAATTTTGCTAGAAGTCAAAAAATATAACCTCACAGTGGAATCACTGAAGAATGGGAAAATGTTACGTACAAAGCCATTAAAATCCTTACATTCTTTTAAATTACAGAATGTGAAAAACATTTCAACAGTTGACCTAAAATCTCAGAATTCTCTAATTTTGCTAGAAGAAGGCAAGAAATATAACATCACAGTGGAATCAATGAAGAATGGGAAAATTTTACATACAAAATCATTTAAGACACGTAAGTATCACTATGGAGAAATATCTCTGAGACAGACCATAGCTGGTGGAAATGGAAAGTGTGGGATCAGGGATCTGTGAGGGTGGGGTGGGCTGGTTGAAGTGGACTCCTCCTCTAATACATGGGAGGCAGCCCTGGGGCAGTGCATCCCCCTGGATTTTAGGGATGGGAGAACGCGGTTCAGAAGTTCAGAGTTCGGCCCGAACTCGGCCTGTTCGGACAACCGAACTGAACGTTCGAACGGCCGAACAGTTTGGAAAAGTTCAGATGAGTTTGGGGCTGGGAAAAACGGGACTGGAAGGGGGAGGCAGCTGAGGAGCAGGCTTCCTGGCACCAGGGGTGGACACCAGGGGTGGTTTCAGGGCCAAAAATACTGATACTGAAAAAAATTCGGTTTCGGTACTGATAGCACTTTTTTGAATGTTTGGCCGAGTTCGCCGCCAAACCGAACAGCTGAACCTGAACTCGGGTTTCGAACTGAACGTCCGAACATCCGAATGGCGTTTTGTTCGCCCATCCCTACTGGATTTGCCTAGAGTTGCCCGTACAGTGTGCTCCCCATTTCTGGTGATGACACTATGTGGAGCACTCCCTGGGAGAACATCTGGCAGCCCCACAACACACAAGCAGGTGAATCTTGGGCTAATGGTGGTGAAAGTGGGGAAATGTCTCGTGTGTTAATACCCAAAAACTATGGTTCTAACCTAGATGCTAGGGCACCTGTTACCTACCTAAAGCTCTCAGTAGCATTGTGCAAGGGGTTTTCTAGAATACTGGGCAACCATATCTAATGTTAATGAATAATAAACTGTATAAATGACAGAATTTATACCTTTGTGCTTCTTTTATTCTACAGGATTTCTGAACTTATTTTTATTTGCTGCTGAACTAAATGATTATTTCCACTTCAGGTCTGGAGTACTAAAATCAACCAGAGTGTGAATGTGTGTTTCTAAATTTAGAATTTCTAAATTGCAGCTCAACAGGAAATATATATTTTATTTGAAAATTGCTTTAAAACGTAATCCTTTTTTAAAGCAGTGCATGAAAATGAACCGAGTTATTCCTCTCCTGTTTTGATTTTGTAGATCCATTACTGTAATGGTGCATGCTTTTATTTTTTGTGGTTTATCATAGGTGGAATTTCAGACAGCAGCATCAAAGCACTTGTGACGACTACTACTATATCTTTTAACTGGAGTATACTGGCCAATGAATTTTCAGTTTCACTTTCACTTATTAATACTTCAGAGATTATTAAGCAAAATGAGTGCTTCTATAAATGGGATAATTTGATACCTGCAAGTTTATATAATTTTAAATTTGAATTTAAACAAACGCATTTGGATTTTATAAATGTGTCACAAACTTTGGATATTCAAGTTGAAACAGGTAAGTATTCTAATTTACTATGATGATAATGAATAGAAATGCAACACTGATTATTGTTTGGAGCAGCTAAGTGAAAACTGCAAAAAAAATATTGATTTATTCAATTTGTTAATATGGTTTTGTACTGCTGGCATCCTGTTACTGTTCACTTTTCAACAATGTTGAATTGGAATCAGTTGACATGGATTTTGTCTGCTACCTGCAAACAAAAATTGCAGATATTTACAGGGGGCATCTTTTCAAGGTCAGATGCACAGCTGATACAAAATATGCATATAATTGACTGTGTGGTCATCCAGCTAGGAAAGAAAAACAATGCCTGTGGACAAAGTTAGGCAATTGAGCTAAAGAACGTTGCAATATCCTGAATATGCAGTTAATTTAAAAGTAAGAAAAAATTGTCGGAAAAACCTTAATTGAACAAATTAAATATAATGTAATGGTAGTAGCCTAAATAAAATACGCTTTTTGTTTTAATTTGAAAAGGGGGGGGGATAAATTGGGGGTTGTGTTTGGGGGGTTGTGGTAGGGTGGGGTGGAGTTAAAGGCTTTTGTATTTTAATGTTTTTATTATTTGTAAACTGAACATCTCGGGGTGGAAAGGGCACCAATTGGATCCAGAATTTTATAAAACTATCACTTCTTGTAATATTGTTCTCTTGCAAGAAACCTGGTTGCTGGAACCCGCTCTTGAGAGTTGCTGGCGGGGGTTTGATATATATTGGCTAGATGCACTGCCTTCTGGTGGCCATGGCCGCCCTAGTGGGGGCCTTGCATTATTCATAGCATCAGATGTTAGTTAGGGTACAACAGCTGGGTTCCATTAAAGCCAATTTTATTCTCTTCCACTGTCACTTTCCGTTGGGGCTGGAGCTTTTGATCGGGGTAGTTTATATTCCCCCGGTATTCTCTCTGTACTATTGTCTGGAAATTTGGAGCCTCCTTACATCTATGGTAAGCGAGGCTATGTTACAATTCCCAGAAGCAAGATTGTTGATGGGAGGGGATTTCAATGCTAGAGTAGGGGATTCTACAATGACACATACTGGCCCCTTGCTGGAGGATTCGGTGGATTATCATTTCCTCCGTGTTGTTCAAAGGATCAAGTGACCGGTCCTAGGAAACCCCTTTTAGAGAAATTACTGAGTCAGTTGGATCTTATAATTATTAACGGGAGGGCTGAGGGGGATTATGCGGGTGAATTTCCGTTCCACTCTTACCAGGGTTCCAGCGTCTTGGATTTTCTGCTGATTCCTTATTTCCTATGGTGCTCAAACTTCAGGTGATGCCGCTATGTGTTTCCAGTCATCTCCCAATAAAAATGACAATAGATACGGGTATTAGGGTTTCCCAGAGCAGTCCCTCTGGTGGGGCTAGCTCAGAGTTTTTGGTTAGTGGAGCCCCCCTAGTCAGAGCTGTTAAATGGTCTGAAGAGCTTTATGGAGTGATTTTAGAATTGCTGAACTCTCTGGCGGCAACGGCCATTTGTGCTGGGTTGGCAGAACAAAGGGCAGACTCCATCACTTTTTATAACCAATTATTAGATCTTCTGAAACCCATTATTACAACGGGCCCCTCTCACCATAGGAAAGATAAATCTTCTGGTGGGACGCCCACTTGGTTTGATGCAGAGTGTGCTCAAGCTCGGACGCTACTTCGCCGTACTGCTAGAGCTTTGAGGACTAATCCTTGCCAGCATTTAAGGCTCAAATTAAATTTGGCACGTAAAGACTATCATAGATTACTAATGGTAAAGTTAAGTAATTTTCAGAAAGACTCTTGGGATGCTCTTATTACAGCAGCCAACAACAAAGATTTGCGGAAATTTTGGGAACTTATTCGATGTTTCGATGGGTGGGGAAGACACTCTCGGGGTGTTATTTCACTCCATCCTGAGGTGTGGCGTGCCCATTACGAGGCTATTTTTTACGTTTCAGGGCCAGGGGTATTTGAGCTGCTTGATTTGCCAGCAAATAGGTTCCAGAGTTGGCCCCCAGTCACTGCAGAGGAGGTTGCCGTGCTCATTGGTGAGCTAAAAAACGGCAAGGCGTCAGGCCCTGATTATATATTGCCGGAACTCTTGAAGAGCGATCCAGTTAGATGGGCTGAGATGTTAGCTCCTTTGTTTACGTACATCAATGAGACAGGCGACCTCCCGGTCTCCTGGCTTTCCAGCATTGTTATACCTGTATATAAGAAGGGGGATCCTAGATGCCCAGGAAATTATCGTCCTATAAGTCTCCTGAGCGTGGGGGCCAAAATATACACTAAGCTTTTGTTGCTTAGGTTACATAGCTGGATGGAGAGTGTGAAGGTATTGGAACCAGAGAAGGCAGGCTTCAGGAAGGGTAGGGCTATGACAGATCATATATTTGTCCTGTCAGCCCTGATAGCCAAGCTGACCACCGCTCGGAGGAGGCTTTATCTCTGCTTTATGGATTTGGAGGGCACCTTTGATTCAATACGCAGGGAGCGACTGTGGGTTAAGCTTTGCACCCTGGATATTGAAGCAAGATTGTTGTTTCTGATGATCAGGCTGCACACTGGGAACTCGTTGCAGGTAAGGACGAACCGTCAGGGCTCTCTTTCTGCCCCAGTTCGGGTCAGTGTGGGGGTCCGACAGGGATGCCTTTTGGCCCCCACCCTTTTTAATTTGTACCTGAATGATTCGGTTCATTCCTTGATGAGAACGGACACACATGCCCCTAGAATCGGTGAGCATCGAGTTCCGCTATTGTTATATGCAGATGACTCAGTTTTGATTTCTCAGTCCTTGGTGGGTCTGAGGCGTGCTATGGTAACTTTTGACGAGTACTGTCAGGCAGAGAAGCTGACTATAAACTTTCGTAAGACTAAGGTACTGATGGTGGTTGCTAAGGGTGCCCAGAGGGTACACCAGTGGAAATCAGAGATAACCCTATAGAACAGGTCCAATCCTTTTCTTACTTAGGGGTGATTTTTTTCCTCCCGAGGGGGGTGGAAGCCCCATTTAGAAGCAATTCAAAATGTAGTAGGAAGATCTACAGCAGCTATTGTAAAGTTCTTTTTTGGCCCAGGGGGAACGTTGTGTTACCAGCCTTATGCCTCTTTAAGGCAAGGGTTATTGCGCAATTACTTTACGCCTTCCCGGTATGGGGTTTTTCTTTTCTCTCTAAACTGGAACCATTGCAGAATAAGTTCCTCCGGGCAATTCTGGGGGCACCTAAAGGAACCCCCCCAGGTGATTCTAAGAGCTGAATCCCTTTGCCTCCCCATTAGAACTCATGCTTTACAGGCACTTCTCATTTATTGGGTGAGGGTGGTTCTCTTTCCTCCCTTCCCGAAGGAATCTCTGTTATCTTTGGCCATTTCATCTGGTCTGGGGGATGATTGGAGGGGGCGGGTGCAGCACGAATTTTCCAAATTAGGTCTTCCCCTGGAGTCGTTGGGATATCTGGGGATGAAGGCAGCTAAGGACTTGATTAAAAGGCACCTGCGAGACCAGACCCTCCAAACAGAGAGTGTGCTTATGAGTACACAAAGGGTCGCTCCTGATTTCATTGTGTATAACCCATCTCAGGTGGGTTGTTACTACCTTTTTGAGTGGAGGGATGCGAACCAACGCTCGGCTTTCTTTAAAATGAGAGCTAACTTTTTCCCGTCTGCAATGCTAAAGGGCCGTTTTGTGGGCATACCACATGACCAACGTCTATGTACCCAGTGTCAACTAGGGGAGGAGGATACACCTGAGCATATTCTTTTTCGTTGCCCGCTATATGCTGGGCTTCGATATAAGTATCTGGGTAATCATCTTATGAATGGGGGCTATTCGAGATATAAATTACGGAGCTTTTTAAGCCCAATGAACTCTGAGATAACCAGGGCAGTGGTCAGCTTTAGCTGGGCGGTATTAAGAATCAAACAAACTTTGCTCCCATTTACTCTCACCTTGTAGAGAGGGGGAGGTAAAATTAGATACTCTGTGAGTTCGAGAGTGTGGGTAGGTTAGTTGTGATTATTATGCAAGAACCTCCATGGACTCGGTACTTGTTTTGTTTATTTTAGAATGCAGTTTTTATGTGAATATTTGTTAAGGCCCTGGCTAAACAATAAAGTTTTATTATTATGATTTGTAAGCTGCCCTGAACCTCTGGGAGGGGTGACATAGACGTTTAAATAAAGAAATAAATAACGGGAAAGACCAGTTTTAACTCTGATTGTTGTTAAAGTGTGAGAACCCTGATATGGTAAGAACAACACACAATACAAATTTTAGGCTGTTTTTAAATGGGATGGGTCCACAGACGGGTCCACCCATCCAAGCACTCATCTGAATGTGGCATGAGTGGGTGTGTGCTCCCGTGACCCACACACTGCGCACTCCTGCCCACTCATGGAATATCAGGGAAAAATCCGGGATGCTCCATATGGGGGCAGGCGTGGGTGGTGCGTGGTACGCCCCTGTACACCCATCCTGGCCTGTTTAAATCCCCTCCCCCACTCACTGGAGATCTGTGGGTACTCCACGTGGCACACACGGACCCGACCCCCAGCTGTTTAAAAACAGCCTTACTTTAATATGAATAGCACACTCTTGCTGTTAGCACCTGCACAAGCCCTATTCTCTTCAGTGGGATTTTTTACACATGCTAACTGCCAGTGTGCATAATAACCATTCCAAAGAATCACACTTTCAGTAATTCAATAGTCTCCTTTCCTATTGGAAATTAATTGATGTGGATAGTCTATATTTTGCTGGATATTTAGCAAAATAGCTAAATTTTAAATCTTTGAAGAGATGAGAAAGATCTGTGCTATCATTGTTGGTAGAAAAGAGATGGAAAATAACATATTTGTTCACCTTTAGGTTTTTGTTCAGAAGGATGGGTAGCTTTCAAAGATAGCTGCTATAAAATGAGCAAAGAAAGTATGCCATGGACTATAGCACAACAAACCTGCAAATTATATTCAAATGGAGCACACCTTGTTGATATAAGGAATGAAGAAGAATATGTATTTGTAACCTCGTATCTCCAGACAGTCAGTCAAATAGTCATGTTCTGGACAGGTCTGAATGACATTAAGGTCAGTATATTTGATCCTTATTATTTCTCTTACTCAAATGGATTTTCTGACGCAAGTGAAGAATGCATTCCATAGGGGCGTAAGAGCTATTACACAAAAGTTTTTTTTGTTTTGTTTTCAAAAGCACACATTCATATTGGTTGTTAGCCTGACTTGTAATTACTAAAATGTATTCCTCCTTTGCAAGTGAAGTACAAGCATTTACAGCCAAACATACGCTTTATTATTATTTTTAAAAAGACGCTGGGGCTGAGCCTAAACCCCCACGCATGCAGATTACACAAGTGAGTGTGCTTGTGCGCATTGCACGCATGCCATAGCCCCTAGAGCAGTGGTGTGCTGGGACTGCATGCAAGGGGTTAGGATCAGCCCTACTATAAATAATTTTGCAGAGTAGTGCCCAAGGCTTGGAAAGACAAAGTATTGGTACATGTAACCTTTTTCACAGTAGTTTCCTTCGATATAGAATCAAGATTGTTTTGCTTCTGTAGGTGCTATATGCTGGTAGCTCTAGATATGATGCTGTTAGTCCTTTGGGGTTGTAAAATAAATAAATAAATAAATACAAATTCCTTTGAGACCGAGGAGAGTTTTGTTTGTGTTTGTATGAAAATGCAACAAAAGTAATGAAAAACCTCCGAGATACATGACAAGGTGTGGCAGTATGCTGCCCCATAACCAGTGCCATAGACTGAATCCTCCCAATGGAAATAAGGCCCCTGCCTTTTAAAGAATTCTTCATTTAACTAATAATTTCTGTATTTGGGATTATGTTCTGAAGTGTGAGGTAAGGCTGTAATTTCAGTAGCTGAACTTTTGTTTTTGCAGAAGCATAAGCAGAGGATGGTTACTCAGACTGTTAGGGAAATGGAGTTCTAATGATGTAGAATAGAAGAGCTAAGCCTTAACAAATTTTTTTGCCAATGGGAAGTAAGTAAGAGCAGCCTGAACTTGACTTCTACATAGTTTTGTTTTCAAACACGTATGATCTCTGTGTTTAAACATACATGTTCTGAACACATGCACAGTGCTCGCTCCCTCCTGACTTTCAAATTCCTCCTGGAAACCTATTTCTTTCATCAGGCTTTCCATAGCTTCTCTCCCCGCCCCTCCCCTCCCCCGGCTGCTTGCTAACACTCCTTCTGCTATCCTCCTTCTACTATTTGGGGTTCCTTCTCTCTTGTTACTAAGCTAAGGATGTGCACCTGAAGTTTCTCAACTTCGTGAACATACGCCTGTTTCTCCTTGTATTCCCCTCTCCCTTATCCCCCCTCCCTTGTTCAACCTAGATTGTATGCTCTCTGGGGCAGGGACCTGTCTCCAATTCATTGTTGTTCAGTGTCAGGCATGTTGCTGGCACTATATAAATAATAATAATAATAATAATAATAATTAATTAATGTTTGAGTAGGCAGAAATTAATAGCATCAAAATAGTTTTTCATTCTGACCTCTAGGTTGAGTATGGTAGTCATTATAGATTCACAGCTTTTTAAAGACCAGTGTCAGAGAAAAAAACCCTAAGTTTTTTAGAGTGATATTAACTCACCCATATATAAAATTTTCAGGGATTACTAAGGTTAATGAATTTTAAATAAATAAAGTACAATAAAGACCATGAATTTTTTTGGCTAGGTTTTGGGACATTTTTTCATGCAATGCTGAGAAAATTGTCAGAGCTAACAGTGAATGCTGACAATGGGAAATGTTAAATTAATTGTGCTAGTTTTTTCTTTTGCATTCAAACAGGCAGCGATTTTTGCATGAATTATTAATTGTTGTTATAGATGGTTTTTAGATGCTATGTGCTTCCTTAAAATGCTGTAGTTGTGTTAGCTACCTTTAATACCATATCCAAGAATATTTCTGAGGAGAGAAAAGCTGTGAAAACCATTAAAGCCAACCTGCACATGCAAAAATAGGTTACTGTGGTTCTTTTTTCCTCTTCAGAAATATTCACCTTCCCTATCTTCTGTGCAAGCTGTAGAGAAGAGTCTTCAGTTCTCCTTCAAAAATATTGGGAAGATGCAGCTGCTCCTTGCCCCCAATTAGCTTTTTGATAGGGATCAGCAGAGCCCCTTCCTTCCTGCTTACCTGGGAAACAAGCTCCAGCCCCACACCAAATAGCCAATGGGCAGCATCAGCAATGCCAGTCCCTAGCAAGCTGTGGAAAAAAAACCTTCCTTGGAAAAAGGCCAAAAAGGCAGAAGCTTTCTACAGCTACTGAATATTGCAAAAAAGAGTAAAATGGGATTCCTTTACATTTCAGTCTTACTCCTTAAACTGTTTACACAAGGGATGAGTTAATTATCAGTTTGGTATTTTTCTGTTAGCCAGCTGTTATAATATTATCTTTATGAGCATTTCTCTCTCTGTGGGAGGCTGGTCAGCTTAAAGAACTGGATGAGTAATTGCTTTTCAGTGCAACAGACTATAATAATAAGTATACTTGTTTTTCAGGTACCTTGCTAAACTGTGTTCTTATTTTGATTTAATTGTGTATTTGAGCATTATACAAACAGTATGCATATTGTTGAAATTAGTTCATATATGAAAATGCACTGAGAAATTAGGGGAAAATATTATACTACTTGCTTTCCCATTTCCATCCTGACACTCATCTGCATTCAGACTTCTATAGATACCAATAAAAATTCTGTACACCGCTGAAAGATGCTAAGATATTGTAGAGATTAGCTGTAACAGATAAAAAAAACCTTAGTCTTGTCTATCTTTACAGGCCATAAAAAAACTAAGAATGTGGATATTCTATTATGAGTGGCACTTGGTTCTGACTGGCTCAAAAGCCACATGAGTAGTTTGTGGATGGTGCACCGTCACACTTTGATCCTGGCTGGGGTGAGAGCCCTCACCCTGGGCAGGATTCAGCCTGGCCGCTTAGCAGATGTGTTGGTGGGCTGGGCCGGGGAGTGGGAAGGGAGAGGACAGGGCGATGTGTGGATATGGATCCACATGGCCCCACCCTCTGCACTGTTCAGCACAGCCCGTCTTCTTCCCTAATGGGCGGTCACGGTGGCCTGTGAGGCCGCTGCGCCCACCCGCAACAGCCCTGGACCTGGGTCAGGTAGATGGATCCATCAAACGTGATGACCCGCTCTACCCCGGTCTGGAGTTGCGTTGCATGGGCCACAGCAGTGCTTAGCCTGGGTTTTGCCTCAGCAATCGGTCTGAGTCACAGCCTGGGCTAAACCATCATGGCCCATGCAAACCCTGGGTCTGGCCCGGGGAAACATTTGGCGGGCCTTTTCAAACATGACAGAACCACAGGTGGCTGCGTGGGTCAAAGGATGGCCACCACCTATGGTACCGTCATGTTTGAAAACACCTCAATGTTAATCCAATATACCTAGCTTCCTCGGTGAAAAACACCAGCTTGTCCTTGGGACAACATAACCAATAAATACATGCTTGCTCCATAGTGTGCGCACACAGAGCTCTAAACAAACCCCTTCACTCACTCACTGTTTGGGAGTAGAGCACAGAGATTGCTGTAGAGCCTCACAAGCTCCTTTTTGCACTTGAATCCAGGCTGTGGCTGTGTTGACAACATCCTGTCCCTCAGCACAGCTGCAGCTGTGATTGGTGAGTACACAGGACTATGAGGAGGCAGCTAATCATATCTTTCACATCCCAACTTCACTAATCAGCATTTAGGTGCAACCTCTGCCTTAACAGACGTTTGCTGTTGCGTCCAGCTGCTCAGCTAGTTCAGAGAGTGAGCAAGGGTAGAGAAGCAGTAGTTTTGATGCATGCTGAGCAAACCGCTGCATCAGATGAGTGGAAGAATTGTTTCTGGCTCAGAAGCCACAGTCCATGTAGGGCTGTTCTATGGACACTAAAACTATCAAGATACAACTTGTGTTTTGTTATTGAGGGTGGGTTACCTAGAGGTCTTGCTGGATTCCCTTCACTCCCTTGGCTTTTGTGGCTCTGTCCATAACTGGTTCTCCTCCTACCTCTCTAACCGCTCCTTTAATGTGTCTCTCTCCAATTCCGCCTCCTCCTCCTTCCTCCTCTCAGTTGGTGTTCCTCAAGGCTCTGTTCTTGGCCCTCTCCTCTTCTCAATCTATACCTCATCCTTAGGCAAAGTCATTGCCTCCCATGGCTTCCAATACCACCTCTATGCTGATGACACTCAACTCTATCTCTCTACTCCCTCTCTCTCTCCCTCTGTTCAAGCTCGTCTCATCAACTGTCTCTCTGACATCTCTACCTGGATGTCTCAACGTCAACTCAAACTCAACATGGCTAAAACTGAACTCCTTATCTTCCCCCCTCATCCTTCCTCTCCTTCCTCACTGTCAATAACTATTGATGGAGTCACCATCCTGCCTGTCCCCCAAGCCCGTAGCCTAGGCTTCATCTTTGACTCACCCCTTTCTTTTAAACCCTACATTGACTCTGTTGCTAAATCCTGTCGCTTCTCCCTCCATAACATTGCTAAGATTCGCCCTTTTCTCTCTGTCTCGTCTGCCAAAACTCTTGTTCATGCTCTGGTCATCTCTCGCCTCGATTACTGTAACCTCCTTCTCACTGGCCTTCCCCGGTCTCACCTTTCTCCCCTCATCTCTGTCCAAAACTCTGCTGCCAGGGTCATCTACCTCGCCAGTCGCTTCGACCATGTGCAGCCCCTCCTCTCTTCGCTTCACTGGCTTCCCCTTCCTGAACGAATCCTGCACAAGCTCCTAGTCTTCACCTATAAAGCTCTTCACAACCTTGCTCCCCCCTACCTCTCTGCACTTATCGCCCTCCATACTCCAGCCCGTGCACTTCGCTCCTCCTCTGTCCCTTCTCTCACCCTTCCACGCCTTCCCTGCTCCCCTAAGCGCCTTCGTCCCTTCTCACTTGCTGCCCCCCATGCCTGGAACTCCCTCCCTGTCCACATCCGCCTTGCCCCCTCCCTTCATACCTTCAAATCTCTCCTTAAAACTCACCTCTTTCGCTCTGCTCTGTCTGACTCTTTATCCTGCTGAGCCACTATTCCTATACCTACGATCGGTTTACCCTTATCCTTGCAACATGGACCTGCCTGCTGTCATTCTCATCGTAACCAAGCCAAGTACGTGCACTTGAGACCTCGCATCTTCATGAATGTTAGACCCCTTGTCTCTCCCTCTGTTCCCCTTCCTAAGTCTCTCCCCCAGCTCCTGTCTCTCAGATTGTAAGCCCTAGGGGCAGGGACCGTGTCTATTTTATTACTTTGTAAAGTGCCAGGTACACTGCTGGTGCTATATAAATGTTTGTTAATAATAATAAATAATAATAGAGGTTGAACTGATTTTTATTTGGAATAACTCCAAATATTTAGGCTCAAGAAAAAAATAACCCCCAATATTTAGGCTGCACTCAAAAAAGCTTTTTGAAAAATCCTTAAACTCCCAAGATTCCCAGTAATATTAGATCACTCATTGAGTGAGACACAAAATTAAAAGGAGTTACTGTATTTCCCCTTTCAAAAACATTATACAACCACACAAGGCTACATGAAAAGCAAGTATTTTTTTTTCCTCACTGCAGCAAAGAAACTGAATAGTGTTGTCACTTTAATGACACTTTTCAAGACCACCTGATCCACATATCAGCTATGGAGAGGGTGCCATTGGGCAACCCTGATACCAAGGAGCCATATCATTCATTCAGTATGGGGGAAATAGGGCAGAAGGAGTGCATAGTCATTCCCATAGACTTTGTGGATGTATTCGGTTCCACAAATTTCTGGTGATTGCCACAGCAGTGGTGAACCAATGTAAGTCTTTCTCCCTTTCATGGCTCACTGGCAGGTCGTTTTATTGGAGCCTCTCCCTTCATGGGGGTTAGAAATCCTTTCTGGTTTGCATCTATCCCCCATACACCTCTTGTAGCTTTTTGCTAGCATCTTCTACATTACCGTATAGTGGGGACTGAAAACATCAGCACTCACCAGGGCGCCCTGCACTTTTGCCCTCCAAACCTTGTATAGGGCAAAAAGCTCTCCTTCAGTGGGTTCGTACATTCCCTGTACCCAGAAGCACTTGTTTTCACGAAGAGATTCAGCACTACCATCTGATTGAGGCACTCCCACTCCATGGGTATCCTCTCGCTGTTATCAGGGTCATGATAAGTTAAAACAGCAGGGAAGGTCCAGTCTCCTTTAGTGATAACCGTACTTCTAGCAGTGCACAAGCATCCAAAAGAGTTGCAGTCTTATTCACATCCTACTCTCTCATCTCCTCTGGGGCTCCCACTCTTGCACGCTACTGAACTGCAGCAGGGTTGCATGGTGTCTACTCTCCAGCATGCATACTTGGAACCCCATTGTGTGCATGTACCGCCCTATGAGCACATAGCCAATGTTGCATGATTGGTGTGACAGTTTTCTCTGTACATCAGGCCTTGCCCAAATGTCAGCAAAGGCCAGGATATCCATCACCTCCCCAAATTCTCTGGGCCTTATACCCTGGACAGCCACGGCACCCACAGAGAAAAGCAGAAGCCATTGGGCTTTCCCTGGCAAACAGTAGTAGTAGAAAGTAGTAGCTTTCTATGGCACTATGACCCCTCATGCTTGTTGAAAACACAAATTGTTATTTTTAAAAGACAAGAAAATATGAGTTACTTTTAAGCGATGTACAGCTCTGCTCCCATACATGTTCCGTGTGTAGTGATCTTCACTGCCATGCAGATCTCCTCACCTGCCCATTTCTTAACATTTGGTGGTTCCTCCCGCCCCCAACACAATTAAAAAAACACCATGCTTCCATGTGGAAACAGCTGTAACATTTTTACATGACCTGGCATGTGCGCTGACGTGCTTGTTAAATGTATTAACAGTGCCTGTGGAACATACAAACACACCTAACTTTGATCCCTGGGGTGGGGTGTGTGTTAAACCACCCCCCACCCCAGGGATCAGTACAGTACCAGTACTTACCTGCTGCTGGCTGGTGCTGGCTCTGGGTCGCCGGTGGCAGCCCGGAGCCTGGCGCACTAGGGGACTTAGGGGAATTTTTTTTTAAATCCAGGGTGGGTGAGGGTGTCCCCCCTTCCACCCTCGCAGCCTGGACTGGGGGAGGGAAAGTGTTTGGGTTTTTTTGTGTTTTTTTTTTTACATTGCAGCCATTCATTTGAATGGCCGCAATGTAAAAAAATCTGGCCCGGGGCAGGATCCGGTACTGGACCCAAAATACCGGAATAATCCGATACTGCCAGTACACCAAAATACTGGCAGTATCGGATAACGGATGATCTGGTAGTCCCACCCCTAGTTTCCACAATCGCCTCTGGATCCCTTTTTAAATATCAGGGTTATTGTTTTGTTGCTTGTTTTTGCCTCTTTAGCAAGCCTCCCTTCAAAATCCTCCCTGTGCTGCCAGTTGCAGACCCACAGGTTCTGGTTTCACTGGACTCCTGTGGCAGGGGGTTCTGGAATTGGTGGCAGACCTGTAGCAAAGTAACAAGGAAAGCCATTACTCCAGCCTGCCCCACCCCAGTGTTTTAGCCCACGCTCACTCTTCCCACCCAATGTAACAGCCCTCCAGCTGCACTAAGGGAAGTGGGAATGAGTATCTGGGATAGGTTGCTGCTGGGGTAGTTGCTGCGAGGATTAGAGTAGCAGGCAGTTCTCCTCCTCCTAGAGGAGTGAAGAACATACAGAAATCAAGCACCTTTGTCCCTTCCATCCAAACCTGCCATTTTAACGTCTACCCCAGCCCACCACCCCATCATGGTGCTTCTCCCTCCCCGTAACAGCCTGCCATGGTGCCTCTCCCCTCCCCCCCATGGTGTTGCTATGGTACCTTCCCACCCACTTCCCATGCATATAGATAGATAGCCTCTGATGCTGCTGTATCCAAGGAGTATTCTTTGGCTCTCCAGCACTCTCCTGGCCACTTGTGAACACAGTAAAGAACTCCACCACCACAGAATTAGGAAACAATGAGTGGACTTCTTTATCATGCAGGTGTGCAAATGCAGTCCTTCCACTGTCCAGGTGCATTAACTTACTGTTTTCCTCCTCCGCCTCATCTATAAATATGGCCTCTGGGTCGTCCGTTCCCTTAACGAGTATCTCAGGTGGCTTCTCGAACAGAGGCTGGCTCTGGAGACTGAGGGCGGTAGGCCATCAGAATCACAGTGCTTGTGTTCCCCACAACCCTTGCTGGCTCCAGGGTGGGGACAGGCATGGAGGGATCTTTGTCAGCAGGCATGGCTTCCATGGGGAGAGCAGGAGTGGTTGCAGTGGGTAATGGGCAGTGGGGGAGCCGTATCCACCTGTTTCTGGCCCCTGGTGAAGGCACAGTCATAGAGGCAGGATGCCACAATGACTTTATTACATGAAGTTGCCAAGGAGCTTGTAACAGGGGGATGTTTCTCTCCTATGACCAGAAATGAAGTTGTTGTCTCTGATCTCCTTGTACCCCATGCCCTCTTATACCTCCTGCTGCCGGCACTGGTTCATGTCCCTGTGGTATTCCTGCTGCAGCATTTGGAAGGTGATCTTGTGGAACACAGCCTCCTTCTGATAGCAGTTGACGAGTTGTACTGGACCTAAGCCTCCCCCCATGGAATGATGAAGGCCTTGGTCTCTTCTTTGCTCCAGGAAATATTTGTCTGGCAGGTGGAGAGTGGAACACTGATCGTAGTGGTAGTATTG
This sequence comes from Sphenodon punctatus, assembly GCA_003113815.1. Classification (NCBI taxonomy): domain Eukaryota; kingdom Metazoa; phylum Chordata; class Lepidosauria; order Sphenodontia; family Sphenodontidae; genus Sphenodon; species Sphenodon punctatus. The sequence goes on along the minus strand of QEPC01014254.1, from coordinate 1,721,148 downwards.
CTGCTGGCAGTTGCTTGTAGGGCTGAGATGAGAGCAAAGGGATGTTGTACTGACCTTTAGAAAGTGCTTGTGAGAGTTTGTTGGTACCTCCTCCATTTTCAGTGATTCTGCATGTCCACTATTTTTTCATCACTTTCCAGGACTTTTTGTTAACTTTTGTCACTTTTCTTCATCACTTTGGGGGAGTTTTTGTCACTTTCTGGGAATTTTTAGGGTAGTTTTACAGCACGTTTAGCAATTTTCAGCACTTTCCTGGAGTTTAGCTGGTAAGTTTTAATCTCCACAGCCCCTTTGGGGAGGGGGTACACACAGAGCTGGGACTGGCCTGTGGCTGCCTCGTTCAGTGTGGAAAAAATATCAGAAAATGGCAAAAACAGCGGGAAAGCCGGTAAGTTCCCACATCGTGTGAATCTCTGTGAATGAATACCCTGCTTTTATTTCTATGCATTTATTGGCCACTCCCTCATTCTCATGGCATCCCGGGGCAGGTCTCAACAGATAAAATACAATAAAACTCATAAAAACCACAAAATAAAAATAATTTAAAAGAGTGATTTCCCCCCCAACTTTTACATGAATGGGCTTTGAAGTACTTGGTTTCCTGTCTCTGGTTAGCAGGTGGGGCACATCTGTGGTGGACCACTATGCCTCAGAGCACAATTTAAAGTTCTTCTCCAGAGTAGAGCAGAGCAGAGCAGAGGGTCACAGGGGGACACCTTGGTTTTCTATATGCCTTCCCATCCATTCCTCTGATCCCCAGACCAATCTGGAATTTCCAGGAGACATGCTCCAGACTGGCTGAGGCAGCAATACTGGTATCCTGAGCTCAAGGAGTTCTTGTTGTAGCCCAGGTGGCCTCTGCCAGAGGCCCCAACTTTCTGGTTCAGTACAAAGGGGGCGGGGATATCTGAATCTAGCCTCACTGCAGTTGGCAGCCTGGAGGCTTCATTGCTGACATGGGAGGAGCAGAATTGCTTGGGGCTGGTGCAGAGGATCTTGCTGACTAACTACAGCCTGTTATGTGGCCATGTGGTGACACTTTGTGGCCTGGGAGGAGGCCAAGGGGGTTTGCCTGCTCAGGGCCACTGTTCCAGCCATACTGGACTATGTGAATTCCCTACTGGACAGGTTGGGATTTCAAGGTACATCTGTCAAGGTACACCTACCAGCAATTAATTCCTCAGCCAAGGGCAGGTCGCTATTTACCTCCCCTCTGGTCATCCTTTTCCTTAAGGGAACAATTCAGGAATTTCCCCCATCCTGGGCAGTGTGGACACCTTTCCCAAGCTGAGATCTTAATGTAGTTCTGCAGGCTGTGATGGGGGATCCCTTTGAGCCCATGGCCTCCATATCCACAGACTTGATACCTTTTAAGATGGCATTTCTGGTGGTAATTACGCCAGCCAGGAGGGTAAATGAGCTGCGACCTATCCTGCAAGTCACTGTACGTTGCTTTTCGTAGTGAAAGGGCCTGTTTTCTTAATAAACAGGCCACAGGGCTAAGAAATGCAAACCACCTCCCGGTTATTGATTTCTAGAGTATAACAAAAGAAGAAAGGTAAGTTCTTTGCCTGTAATGATTCTTCTTTGAGTTGTAGCCTCTCATCAAGTCCCAGCTCCCTCCCTCCTCCCCACTTGCAGTGACTATTCATGAATTGAAGGGGCAGGTTGGGGCACAGCTATTTAGAAGTCCTGGGAAGGGTGTGGGGGGGGGGGGAAGTGCTTGCTACGATCCGAATTGGGCACAAAATGGCACGATCCTCCTATAGTTGGACTTGGTGAGAGGATACAACTTGAAGAATAATAATTACAGGTAAGAAACTTAGCTTTTAAACGAATGAGTAAAAAAATATACAAGATGTAAACCATATTTTTTGAAGAGGTTTCAGCGGTATTGTAGATATGGCACAGATTGTGCCCTGATTGTTCTTCTACTGCCTTATCATTCAGGGTCTCTTAGTTTCTCCCCTGTAACTAAGCCAAGTGGTGCACCTTAGACTTCTCAATGTTGTGAATGTGTTCCTGTCTCTCCCTAAGTTCCCCTCTCCCTTGCATCCCCTCCTTTGTTCATCCTAGATTGTCTGTCCTTTGGGACAGGGATATGTCTCTATGATTTGTACAGTGCCAGGTATATTGCTGGCACTATGCAAATAATAAATAATAATTTAAGACATTATTTACTTTAGTTTTGTCTCTTGCAGGAAGAAGGTAATCTCCTGTGGACAGATGGAGCTCCTTATTTTGGAAAAGCTGAATTCTCTTCTTTGTCCATGTTACCAGAGAATGAAACTGACTGTTATGCTTTTCAGCGAAATCCAGCTGGCCCAAGCTATTTCTTCACAGGGTTTTTCTGCTACATATCGTTGCCATATATGTGTAAATATGAATGTAATTATAGATTTTTTACAGTTTTTTAGAACCCTTTTTAAAAATAAAGCTCCACTAGTATTTGTCATTATATTAATCAAGTTTTTGGTCATTTTTAATGTTTCTTACAGTTCCTTCTGTATCTGAAAACTTCACATTTAATGTGAAAGATGTCAAAACTACTGAAGCTGTATTTGTTTGGAGTGATTTGACCACCTGGCTTAACTCAGGATTTGAACTTATAATTAAATACTATTTTGATCATTCAGAACAATATTTTGAGAGCTTGTCTCTAAATGCAACACATGCAAAAATTATGCAGTTGTGTCCTGGATGCCCCTATAGATTTTTACTTTCAGCAAGGAACCCAAAAGGGGCACAAGTCAATCTAAGTCCAGTTCTGATGGTGGAGACAAGTAAGTTACTAAGTATAGATTAATAATAACCATATACTCAATCATTTCCCAACTCTTTCCCTATAAAATGTTTTATGTTCATATACATCTTAAAATTAGAGAGAGACTGAATTGCCCTGGATTTGAAGATAGGCAAAATTTGAAGTAGTAAAATCCAGATCTTAACCTCTCCACTAAAATGCATTATTGGATATATGGCAAAAGTGTATAAGTAGAAAATATTGCTAAGGTGAGATGTAGGGTTTGGAAGCTTTTCTGTCTGTAAAACTCCCATTGAGGCAAAAGGAGGTTTGATCAATGATAGATATATCAATTATTTATCTTTTAATGTATAGATCTATCCACAGTAGAAGAGTTTATACATTTTGACCAACATTAATTAGTGAAATTACATATGTTCTAATTCTACAAGATATAACTTAGAAAAATAGTGGCACCAGTATTTATTCAGTAAAGTTAAAGATAAATATCAGGGTATAAAATTCAAGATAGTTATTTTTTAACTTAATACACCAAAATAATTAGAAAAAAATTATAGACTAATTGTTCTGTACTTAACATCCTGCCAAGAATCTGGCTGAACGTAGCCAGTGAACACTAATGAATACTGTCAGTGAATAAAAGTGATTAATTTCTTTGAATCACAGGTAAGTCAAAGAGAAGTGGCATCAAGAATAAATTACTTCACAGGCTAATACATAACTTTAAAACTAATCAGTCTGCTTAAAAATGATATAACAAGTAGAATATATCTTCAGTCCCAAACTAATTATCTTTATCTTGATTTTAAAAATGTTATAGACAAAAATAGCATAATTATATATTTTTTATTCCAAAGTGAGTGTGTGTGTGTGTGTGTATGGACTGTCTATATCTATTTATGGGCTGGACTGGCATTATGCAGTCCTCTGCAAATGAGGGGAAACCTATAAGTGGAGTAGGGCAAAGAATTCATATTTGCATCAAAGAGAAAGTAAACTGCACAGCCTTATGCATGAATCCTGTATGTCAGCCCAGAGGCAAAAATGGGGCCCAATGAAGGCATTCACCTGGTTTCAGTGGTTTAGGGCAGCCAAATCATTTAAACATAACTTCTTGGCAGGCTTGGAAGATTATGGCTCCCTTAAAGGGACAGTCAGGCCAAGTTTCAGCTTGGAACATTCTGTTCAAAGGCCAGGACGCTATCCCCTGCTTCTTCCTGTGCTTGTATATTTGGAGTGGGGAGGATACAGTCATCATTTCTATTTGCACTTTCTCACTCCCTTACTAGTAGTCTAGGCATAGTTGGTCTGCCAGCAGCTGCTATTTGTCTCTGCTACCTTCATCCATGATCTGATGATGCAAGTGTCTTGTACTGTGGAGAGTAAAAAAGCTCCTCCTGCTTCTCCAGCTACCGGTGCCCAACTGGGCTCGCAAGGAAGCCCAGAATTAAATAATTGTGGTTTGCCCAGAAAAAAGGCACTGAGAGACTGGAGTGACTTTAGCATTTGCATTAGATTAATAACTTGCATTTGCATTAATCTAGCATTTGCATTAGATTAAAAACTGTACTACTAGAAAAAGGAGAGGGCAAAATTGGTTGAGCTGATATTTTTAGAAAAAAAAGCAACGGATTTAAAAAATATATTAAGAACAATGTTCCTCTATTGAAACTCAAAACCTATACAGCTTTCTCTTTCCCTTTTGTATTTGTTGCTTTTTCTTCTCATATTTATGTAAGATACAATTTGTACCGTCCATTCTCGATGTAGTGTCTCATTACTGTCAATCCTGATTATAGTCACAACTGATTTTCTTATTCCCTTTCTCTTATTTTATAAACAGGGCCGTTACAGTCACATAACTTAAAGGTGACACGTGTGTCATCAACAGAAATATTTTTGCAGTGGGACCATCCTCAGGACTCATCCAGTGCATCTTTTCAACATTACCTTGTCACCATTTTGGATACTGACACAAACAAAAAAGAAAGGTTTCCAATTGAAAAAAGCAACACTTTAGCAGTAATTAGAAACCTCAAGCCATATCATCAATATCAGATATATTTGCAAAGTGTAGCTAAAATGGGCTCTCTAAGCTGTCATGAAAGCCCCATAACAATCATAACAGGTAATTAACAAATAGTTAAGTTTAGTTAGGATTTCCTAACGTACACATGAATCTTCTTAAAACAGAAAAAGTAACTCTGTTCAGGTTAAGGGTTTGAGTTTGCCTGGATTAGACTGAATTCCCTGTATGCTAAATATGTGTCCTAAAATTTTTACCAACATTCAAATATCTCAGTTTGGCTTCTAGGAAGCATCTCAGAAATACATGTGGCCATTCATTGGGTGTTAATAAACAAACATGGAGGGGGCCCTGCTCGCCTGATATCATCCTCCTGCCCCAGTGCCTCACCCTGCATGTCTGTTTCCAGGCTGCCAGATGTGGTAGGTGTTAGGCAGCTGGCCCAGAAGGAACTAGACCCAAGGGATGCCCAGGCAGAAAATAGCGGGCTAAACTGGGGTGGGCGCATCTGTTTCTGCACCAATGTGGCCTGGTGTGGTGGGTTACCATGGCCACCAGCCATGAGCCATGGCTGCCCATCATGGTGGGAGGCAGGGCGCTGGCAACACGTTGCTCCTCATCTCCCCACTCAGAGGCCAGGGAAATGTTTATCCCTTCCCTGACCTACCTTGGCTGGAGGTGGCTCCCCCTCCCCAGGACATGTAGCTGGCGCACTATCTGCCTGTTTATTATTCCCCAATGTGTTCATTTTAATATATGCCATATGCCAAAACTTTGGCGAAAGGGTGGTTGCTGGTTTGTCGGAAATCTAAGAGGTGGAGACGGTAGTTCAGATGATATCTTTTATTGAACCAACTTATTTTGGTGGGAGTACATAAGCTTTCAAAACCACCAAAGCTTGCATACTCACACCAACAGAAGTTGGTCCATCTGAACTACAGTGGGTGTAAACAAACAAGATGATAGCCTGCTGCAGTCTGGGTTCAGTCCGTGCATCCCGCACTCACATGTTTAGCATGTAGAGCCTAATAAATGGGCAGCCTGCTGTGTGTATTTCTTGTGTGTTCGGGCAGCCCCTACTCACAGGTTTAGCGCAACAAGCCTAATAGATGGGCAGGCATTCCTCCCTCCTGTGCTCTGTCCACTCATCCTTGCATGTGTATGATGCTGCATAAAACCAGATTGACGGGAGATGGACACATGGGTGCACATTCGCCTGCATAGTGGGCTCCACATGCTCTGAGACCCCGCTGTGAGTGGGGGCTGCAAGTCTGGTGGGTGGTGGCCATGTGGCTGAACACCTAATAAATGGGCAGGTGAGCACCCACCTGGTGTGGGCTACCGTCTTGTTTGTTAATACCCTTTGCTTTCATTATATACAAAATCATCAGTGTGGCAGATGACACCTGGCAAATATGGCATGTGATGGACTTATGCAAGCTGATGTGGTTATTTTCATTTTTCAATTATTATTCTTTTGAAATGAATAATTGATATATTTAATTTATATGAGTAAACGTTTTATAACACATACCTGCAACTTGAAAACTATGGTGTTTCTCCAAGCACAGGTGATTTTCATTTTGGTTGTTTAAGTAAACATTTTTTTTAAAAACTCACCTAGCAGACCCCTAAAAAGCAGCACCTCCAGGCATTCGGCAGGTGATGTACTCACCTCTCCCACTCCCCAAGGGCTGGGCAAGCAGGGGGAGGATTTGACACCTCTCCCCAGACACAGAGTTCTCCAAACGGAAATGCTTTGTTTAGGGGGTTTGGGGGAGGAATCCCAGGGGCAGAGGTTATCATCTCCCTGGACTAGGGAATGGCCCCAACCCCACATATTCTCCAGTGTAGGCCTTATAGAGAGGTTAGAGTCTTTCTGGGAGAGTACCCCATGTGTATGTGCTGGAGGAGGAAGTGATTCCCTTGGAATGCAGGAGCAGGGCATCTGCAGGAGCACTTCCTTAACTCTCCACTGGTCATATGTCTTCCATTCTCTTTAATTCTTGTTTGACTTTTCCTAGCAAGTATATAGCAATGTGTTGTGTAGCTGCAACAGCAAAATGGAATTGTTCATATTTGGCAGGGTTTTTTGCTTTATGAAGACTTATGGACACGTCTCCCTTATATTTTGCTTCTTCTGTTAAAACATTCTAGTGCTTCCTGCATGCGGTGTAGGTTCTTGTATTGCTAATAACGAGTGGTAGAAAGAAACAGATCATCTTGGGCCACAGAGCAAGCTTTTAAATGAGGTCAAATCAAACTTTTAAAGTAGGCATGTAGTAAAAAATGGATGTTGGAGACGGGGGTGAGGGGCGGGGGTGAGTCAACTTTTGTGTGTGTGTGTAAAGAAAAGCTATGCCTCACCAATCTATTTCTACTAGAATTCTTTGTGAATATCAACAAACCTATGAATAAAGGTGATCCAGTGGATATAAACTATTTGGATTTTCAGAAAACATTTGACAAAGCCTCTCACTAAAGACTTTTAGTAAAGTTAAGCAGAATAAAGGAGAGTCCTTTCATGGATATGAAACCAAGGGTAGGAATAAACCCTCCTAGATAGAGGGATAACCTGAAACAAGATTAAAAAGACAAGCTGTAGTTTATATAAAATGAAACAATTTAAGAATAATTAATCATGGAAAGTAGATGTATTTTTAATATCTTTAATTGAAACCACTGTATAAATACAAATATGAAATATCTTGCTCTGTTTGTGTGTGTACTTTTTCAGTGTATTGCAGCAAAGAAAATAAAGCAAAATGTTTGTATTAGGGAAAGGGCTACTAAATGGACAATAACCCAAACCTATTGTCATTAATTTCTTTGGATAAGGTGTCAGTCCACCTATCAGTATTTTCATTCATCCTGAGGATGTGGGAGAGGAGAGTGTAATTCTTCATTGGGAACTACCAGAAGAAGACCAGGAATCCTACATTCAAGTAACACCCACTACAGACACAGAGGAAAGTGTAAAGTTTTTAGTAAACCATATGGGCAGATTTAAGATTGATCTCCTAACCCCTGGAATGACTTATCAAATAGCACTGGCAACTGTGAAGAATGGAAATATGAGTGAGCCGAAGTCCATTCAGTGCACACTAAGTAAGATGCATTTACAAGAGATTAACAGATATTTTTGTTTACAGATTTGTATAAAAGAGTTGTTAGATTAGATAGTCCTGCCTCGTGATCAAGGGCTAAAATGGAGATATTTAATGCACTTATGTAAACTGGAAGTGTCCAAGTCTTTAATAGTTATCAGCAACAAAAGTTATTCAAAGCAAGTGACTCGGCACCCTATCATATCATCCCTGGAAACACTGGCAGCACTGAATACTGATGTGGGAGAAGGAGGGAATCAGTGCAGAACAATTCATTTCCATTGCCAATAGGAAAGGGTGTGTTGCTGATTTGAAATGGGTTGAATACAATCAGGAATTGACAATCTGAAAACAGTCCTAGAGGGGATTCACACGTGCGTTTAAATCGCACAGAAGCCTCGGCGGCATAATGCGATTTAAAAAACCCCGCACTTCCGGGCTGGTATGAATGCGCTGAGCGCGCACATTTCCACCTAGCCCGAATGTTTGGAGTGCGGTTTGAAAAGTTGCTCCGAGCAGCTTTTCAAACCGCACTCCAAACATTCGGGCTAGGTGGAAATGTGCGCGCTCAGCGCATTCATACCAGCCCGGAAGTGCGGGGTTTTTTAAATCGCACGATGCCACCGAGGCAGCTGTGCGATTTAAAGACACATCTGAATCTGCCCCTAGTTGTTGGAAAGTGAGTTATTATTATTATTTTATTTATTACTATTTTTATTATTTTATTTTAAAATATGTCAGGCCCTGCACCAAGAGGCTTACAACCTAGAGTGGACAAGGGAGAAGGGAACAAGGAAGAGACAGAGGCCACTTTCCGACATGGGTGCCCCTCCGCGCATATTTGGGTCGTGGGGGGGAATGCACAGTCCAAATATGTGCGGGGATTGGCCAGTCTCAAAGGCTCCCCACGCTGCTTTGCCGGCAGAGACACGCAGGGATTCAGAACTTGATTTCCTACTCTGCATCCCTGTGCATCTTTGCTGGCAAAGTTGTGTGGAGCGGGGCTTTCAGACCGGCCAATCCCTGCGCATATTAGGGTTGCGCATCCCGCCCCCCCGCAGCCCAAATTATTATTATTATAAGTACTTGTATAGCACCAGCTGTGTACCTGGCTCTTTACAGAACAATGAGATGGATGCGGTCCCTGCCTACGGCTTGCACGGGGGGACCATGTCTGAAAGTGGTCAGAGATACATCCATGAAGCTGAGAGGTTCCAGGTGCATATGATTCAGTTAGTTACAAGGGGAAGAGGGGGATTCTTACAGAAAACACAGTATGAAGAGAAGTGTAGACAAGCAGTATGTGAAGGTGAGAAGCTAAGTAAACCCTGACAGAAGAGGAAGGTTTCCCCCACCCCTTTCGCATTGCCAAAGGAAGAGTGCCTTGACAATGGGTGAAAACAGACATGACAGTAGCCTCCCTTAGCCCAGGACTCACCTGCACATCTGATCGGTCACCACCAGATGTTTGCCCACTACCGCTCTGAGGTGGGTTGTCAACGGCTACGGGTTGCATGGGGCGGTGGTGGTCGGAGACGTAGCCCAGGCAAAAGCCAGTCACCCAGGCGAAACTGGGCTAAATGCTCTCATCTGTTACAGGCCCGCCTGCCTGGAGGAGAGGTTGGAGGAGCTGGCCTGGAGGAGTGCACTCACTCAAGCCCTGCTGAACAGCTGATGGAGGGGGATATGGAGGAGCATGTTCACCCTGGTCCCGCCAAACAGCTGATTAGGGGGCCTGAAGAAGCATGCGTATCCTGACCCCATCAAACAGCTGACCGGGGGGGGGGCTGGAGAAGTGTATGCCCCCTGACCCTGATCAGCTGTTTGGGGTCAGGGTGTGTGCATTCCTTTAGGGCCCCACCAAACAGCCTGAGTGCGCACACGAAATAGCTGATGGAGGAACCCTGAGGAGCACCTCCCATTGGCTGTTTGGCACGTGTCCTCCAGCTGGGTGAGGGTGTTCCTCTGCCCCCCCATCAGATGTTCAGTGGCAGCTCTTCCTGGGGACCTGATCCGCTGAGCAGCAAGGTCTCGAGAGTCCTTTCCTGTGTGGACAGCTCCTCGGGCGAACCTGGGGTGTGGAGGGACCTGTGACAGCAGCCCCCACACCCAGGTTATGGGGGGGGGAGGGTTACTTATGTGAAGAGCCCTCTCTGCTAACCCAAGGAGTGGCAGGGAGGCACCTCGCTGCTGTCTCGTCTGTTTTTATCCAATGATGTAAAGGGTTAAGAGAAAGGTGTTGAGGGATGACAGGTAAAAAGTTCTAAAAGAGAGTGAATGGCAAAAAAATAGCTTCCTGGATCTTTCCAGTTGTCTTTAGTTTATTGAGAAAGAGGAGGTCAGGAGAGCAACTATGCAGACTAGACTATAAGCAAGCATGGAAAGAATGTAGGAGATTGACTGTAAAGATGTATGCATAGTGTATGGCGTGTGAGCTCCTAAAATCATAGACAGCTAATATGACAATGTCATAGTAAATCAATTACTCTTTTTGGCAGAATTAGTCATTTAATTTTTTTGTATAGAGAATGATGTCTAATGCCTAATTTCAAATATGAGTGCCAGAAACGTACAAAAGGTACCATCCACACTCATGTGCTAGCACCAGCTCTGGAGTTATAAAGCTGGAAGCAAATATAACGTGCCTGACAAACACAGGCTTACCTGAGAGCTATTTTTTTAAATTTAAAAAAAAATTAATTTGCCCTTCTTATTCATTTTACAAACCATCTGTGCCTTTCTCTAAATTTGGTTCAGGCACCATTACTTATCTGTTTAATGATATTCATGTGGAAATGACCCTGGCTTTATGAGGAGGTCCCTTTTGACAACTAACAACTGATCTTCAAAGCAATCTGTCAACACAAGCCCTCTACACTGGGATGTTTATTGGTTTATTTTTTAATCAATACATTTTTTACATGCTAGCCATTATTTCACTATGGATGTTAACAGAAGACACATTGCCCCCCAACCTGAGCCCCTTTCGTCCCAGATTTACCTACTTGTCTGAATGGTGGTCACTATATGTTTGTCCCCGGGCTGCCTTCCCTGGCCAGGACTCCCCTTTCCATCACAGCCAGCACTAGCACGCCCCTCTCAACTGAAAGCCGAGGGAGAGGAGTGTGAGCAATTGTACTATCCCTGGTGGCCTCCTGATAGGCGGGGTGGGGGTGCATCAGCAATCTCACTGTCTCAGGCAGCCCCATGTGGGGTGGGGAGTGTGGTAGTGTCACTTGTGGTGGCTGGCAGAAGCCGATGAATCACGAGCAGAGGGCTGCCCGTTTGAAGGGCTCACAATGCTGCCCATGGGGGTGGGGGAGGAGCGGGAGGCGGCAGCAGCGTGAGAACTCCACAGATCAAACATGGGTTCTGGCTGCCTCCCTTCCCATGCGTTAACACCCATATTTCTTATAATACATATTTCTTATAATACCTAGAATGAATACCTAGTTCAGATTTGCTGTACTCACTTGTAATGTATTTTGAAATGACCTAATATATGCTTTAATCTGTATTGTTCCAGAACCCAAGCCAGTACAAATTGTTATCCCAACTGAATCTTATAGTAATTCTGTGGTTTTATTTGTTCAAATGCCTATTTTTGGAGTATTTGATGGCATATATGTTACAAGCAAAGGAGGACCTAATACAACATTGGCATTAAAAAGCGATGATAAAGTAACGATTGAAAACTTGGTCCCAGGCACGGAATATGACTTTGCTGTTTCTACAATAAGTGGGAACATGCTAAGCTCTTTGTATCACCTCTCTGATGTAAAAACATGTAAGTAATTCATGGCTGAATGCTACATTGGTATATATTCCTGAAATTCAACAGTAAATTATTATTATTATTATTATTATTAACAAACATTTATATAGCACCAGCAGTGTACTTGGCACTTTACAAAGTAATAAAATAGACATGGTCCCTGCCCCTAGGGCTTACAATCTGAGAGACAGGAGCTGGGGGAGAGACTTAGAAAGGGGAACAGAGGGAGAGACAAGGGGTCTAACATTCTCTTTTATAGAACATTATTGCCTCTGGTCACAACAAATACCATTTTGATTATTACTGTGTAGATATATCTATTTAGAAAATTTATAATTAAAGTATAAGATTAGATTTTTTTAGAAAAATATAACTATGCATTAAAATTGCTAAATAATTCATGTTTTGACTCTTAGCTGTGCTATTAGCAACAGTATCTGCTATTAGCACATTGATCAAAGGTATTTGATTACACCAAGCAACTTGTTAATCTCTCAATAGGTTTTATTTTAGGAATCAAGCAATATTAACCTTGTCGGGCTTGTGGGAAAAAATAAAGTATTCACACTTCTGACTTCATATTTGGCCTGAAGATTAGGCACAGCAATTTTGCTTTACCTTGTAACTACTGGGTGTCCTAAATGTTGCATTCCTGGGTGTTCTAAGAAAAAATGTAGAATATTGAGGGCACAGTACTGTAAGGTGCTATAGTCAGTGGAAATGGAGAATGCTTAGAACCATACAGGATAGTGGAGTGCAATTTGTTTTAGTATCTAAAGTCTCAAAAACGAATGAATGAAAACAAATGAATGAAACAAATGAAAACGAATGAATAAGCAAACAGTGTTCATTTGCTTTTATTATTTTTTGTTAAAAAGTAAAACATAATTAAAAAAAAAAAAGAACTGCGCATGCATAAAATGGCCACTGAAGCAGTTCTGTGCATGCATGGCCCTTTTCCAAAATGGCACTGGCAGAACCACCACCATTTTAGAAAAGGCCAGCCAGTCTTTGGAGATGCACAAATGGCCACTGTGCATGTGCAGACTGGCTTCCCTTTTCCAAAATAACGGCGACACTGCTGCCATTTTGGAGCAGGATGCACATGCCCAGAATGGTTCAGCAGCCATTTTGTGCACGTGCAATGATTTTAAATTTTTTTTTATTTTTAAAAATAGTTTTAAACAAATAAGTTAATGAAAACAAATACTTTTTAAAAACGAACCCCCCCCAAAATAGAGTGGTTTTTTTTGTTTTTGTTTTACAGGCTCGCTGTACCCTCATGTATGTTTACTACAATTCAGAGACATAAGAAGTGTATGCAGCAGCAGATTCTTTGGCTCCTGGCCCGGTCTGCCCTTTTATAATGTTTGGGGAATTAAACAAACATTTTCTGTTCTTGATTTTTTGACATTTTCAAGAGAATTTTTCTTCTCTGCTTTGTACTTGTTAAATGCTTATGCAGTAAAAAAACTAAAAACCACCCCAGGACCACTTGCATGCTAAAATAGTTCAGAAAGAGCAAAAATTAACTGAACCAGTTAGCATGTCTTAGTGAAAAATGCTTGTTGAGTAGAAGAAAATAAAAAAATGCAGAAATGAGAAGATGCCCTTCTAATGTTTGTACTTATAAATGTTTCCATTTGCAAAAGGTTTTTCCCCTCCTCCTTTTTCTTTGTAATTAGAGTTTGCAATCAATGTAAATTAATGTTGACAAAATCTGAGTGCTGTGGTTGAAAGGAGCAGGTAGCTGGCTTACCTGTTCCTTCTGGAACAGTAGGATAGATCAATCTCAAGAACTGAGGCAACCATACCTGCGTTTTTAATAGTTAACAGAGGCGTATGATTTAGATGCTTCTTTTTTTTCTTTTTGGTAGGTCTAGCAGTTCCACTGAATGTACGTGAAGGTAAAGTTACTGACACTTCAATACAAATTGTTTGGGATCGTGCTGATGGAAGTTTTCAGCAGTATGAAGTCAAATGTACAAATTGTGCAGGTACTTTCACGGTATGTTTAAAAACAGTAATTGTGCATCACCAATACATTTACTATTGCCCCCTTACATTCAAGTAAATTATGGTAGATTTAAACAGATATGCTTCTTTTTGAATTTGTATGGATTGCTACAAGTAAATATTAATGAATTAGCTCCATGTTAAAATTTGTAAGAATACTGTTTGATTTGTAGGTTCAAAAAGTCATGCAAGAAATGGCAGTATTTTCCAACCTGATTCCTGGCATGCTGTACAATTTTACAATTCGAACAGAAAAAGAAGATTTCAAAGATAGTCCTTTCATAATAAAAGAAATAGAGACAGGTGAGACCTTGATGTTATAATTCAGCATGTGACAAATTCTGCTAGTAAGACTCATTTTTCATGCAGTTATTTCCTGTAGATATGATTTAATTCACCCAGCTTTATAAATTTATATTTTCTTTCATCAATTCTCTTCTGTTTTGAACAACCTAATTGCATAAGGACATTGTACAATAGCACTTCTGGTGTTATGCTATGAATGGTGTTACAAAATATTCACTGTCATGACTGAGATGTTGGGTGAAAATAAATGGATGCTAGCCTGCAGGAGTCCTATGTTTGGTCCGAGCAGCCCCCAGCAGTGGTTTTCGTGTAGCAAACCCAATACACAGGCAGGTGCTGCACTCCACCAACCACCACCACTCCCTCATGACTCACAGCCATGGAGAATTCTGGGTCCAGGAAACGCCCCCTGCTGTTTGCTTCATGGGTTTCCGCCCTGCCTATTGGGGTACCATTTTTGATGCTCCAAAATGAAAGTAAACAGTAGAAGCCCCAGGGAGAGGGAGAGCAGCAAGTGCCCTTGCTGCTCCGAGCACTGGACTGATATAGGTGCTTTGCCTGTATGAAAGCTGTGGACACCCTAATAGACAGGGGCAGATATGTGGGCAAACATTGGCCCAGATGGCACCCAGGACTACGCTGCGAGTGGAGGCTCCATGGTGCATGGGAGCACGCATCTCGTGGTCACCTAATTAAACAGGCAGCGAGCACGGGTTGAATACCCTTCTGGTGTGGGCTATCGTCTAGATTATAAACACCCATTTATGACTGAATCTGCAAACTGCTAGGCCAGTGTAATAGTGTATCTCACCGTGGGCCCCAACTCCCCTTTTACTACTGTCCCATAGTCCATTCATATCTCTTGCACAGTCCCCATTATCAGCCTGACCTTCACTCGGCAGCTTGCCATCTCCTGGCTCTCAAGATCTCCCCGCCAGCTCCTGTGTTCCAACAGTCTCAGCTTTCAAGATCTCCCTGCCAGCTCCTGTAGTCTTGGGTCGATCAGTAGCACTCTGCCCTGGTTCGAGTCCTGATTGTCCATGGCCCTCTGATCACTTGAGGGAGCCCACCAAACCATCCCACATGCTAACTCACAGTGAGCCTGTGTCCTCTGTTGTTACTGACTGAGCCCAGTTCTTTACGCAGTGTTCCTGCTCTGGCTGCGCCAGTCTCAACTTTCACTAGTGGTTCCTCTCTGCTTCTGCCCACATACTAGTGGTCTTAGCTGCTTTTGATCAAACTCTTAAGTGGCCTCGCTGCTACAGCCCATGCAGGCCTCTGGGGTTCCACTTTGAGGCTCCCAGCCACTGCTGATCCTCATGGCTCCCTCCTGCCCAGGTAGATACACTTTTTTTTATCCCACCTGGGACTATCTCTAGCCCTGCTGGCTAAGTTATTTTAAAGGGCCAGACTCTGGAACAGAGCCAGCCCTGTTGCTCTGCTATAGCCAGTTTTCTGTAGTCACCAGAAGAAAAAAAAAGAAGAAAAAATTCTTGTGAACTTCTCTCCCTTACTCAGTTTACTTGTACAGTGTGGGCAGTTTGTTGTACTGTGGATCAACCTGACTCCTGATGTAAATGAGTAGAAGTCCCATTAGCATGCAACACTAGAACTCAGTTTGACTAAATGTTTTCTCTGTTTTACGATTTCATGTTTCCTTTCTACAATCTCATTTAACTGGACTTCACATTCGTTGGTTTTTCCTTTCCCTCCCTCCCCCCCTTGCCTTATCTGTGTTGTATATGCTTAGATTTGGTCCCCAGGCCTATGGGTGGGGAACCTAAGGCCTGGGGGCCAAATGCAGTCTTATGCTAGATATTATGGAGTTCCTTTCCAGTTTCTGGAACTGGCCCCTAGAACCATTTCCTACCTCCAAGTACTGGGGGAAAAAATAAGCTTAGGGTAAAGGAGCAGAGAGGAGGGTATGCACACAAGAACAGGGGGGCAGATCCATGATCTAGACTCACTTCCTCCTGTGCACACCTGTTAAGCAACCCTGCCCCCCAACTTCTATACAGCCCTCAGAGTTTATACGGATTTTTAAAGGAACCTCGACTTAGATACATTGTCCCAATCCAATGCTGCACAGATCCCGTGTGGAGCTGCGTGTGCGGGTGCAGAGTCCGTGCAGAGCCGCATTGACTGGACATTATGCTGTGCACAAAACTGGTCTGCGCGCATGTGCACGCACGCAGCTCCGCGTAGGAATTCACACACCATTGGATTTCAGCCTCTGTCTGGTTTGTTCCCTCCATAGTAACTTGGCCTTTTTTTTCTATCAGATCCTCTGTTTGTCAACAGGACTCTCATTCATGTCTCTCATTATCCTATGATTTTAATCGTATTTTCTTCTGGTGGCTTCTTTACCATCAGGATCTTTTTTCTCTCCATAACAACTGAGTTCCGTCACTTCTTGACTTCCCTAATCCCACTTTCAGATAAGCCCTTTCTTCACTTGAATCTAGGCATGTTTGTCTCTTTCTATATCTCTGAAATTATTTTCAATTTAAAAAAAAAAAAGTGTTTGGTTTCAAACGGTTCTGTCTCCCTTACTCCACAGCCAGCTGTCTCTCACAGTTCATTGCTTCTCTGTGATGCCATTGCTAATTATACAAATTCAAATAATACCATCAACATTCTGTATTGCCTGGCCACTTTTCTGGTGCCATCCTGACAAATGATTTTTGTGTTCGCTCTTACTGGTACACAGTTCCTTCTTCTTGCAGTTCACATAGTCTGAACAGTGGGCAAGTAGGGGTGACTCAGCTATGGGTCAAAGGCCTATGTAAAATCACAGAGAGACTGAAGGATGAGTATTAAGAAGACCTATTGGCAGGGATCTGTGTTCACTGTGTTTTCCAAATTGGCAGTAATGGGGAAAATGCAGTGAACATAGGGCCCTGCCCATCACTGGCATGGTTAGGTTTAATAGGTCCCTGGGGAAAGGCAAGTTACTGGGCTCCATGCCAACCAAAATGTGGTGCCAAGAAGGCAGGGTGGAGGGAGGTTGGATGGGCAGTGAGGCACAGGGGGTGCTGGAGTAGGAGGAGAGGGAGGTACCAGAGCAGACACGGGCATAGGGGACACTAGAGTAGGGGAGGCAAGGCATGGGAGCAGGGTAGGGTGGGAGGTGAGGTGCTGGAGGTCGGGTGACAGCTACTGACAGACACAGCAGACTGTCCCCAAGCAATGACAGTACCCAGAATAGCCCAGAAAAGCAGCAGAAGAACACCCATTCTCAGAACAGAAGCCAGCGAGCAGGGTTCCCTTGATGGACTTACTTGGCAGTTTCAAGTTCAGGTTACAGCCTAGCAATGTTTATTTTGTTCAAGGCAACAAGCAGCTAGGATTGGCCCTGTTCGTCTGTCTTATACGGGTGTTCACCAGGCCCCCGTGTGATTTTCATTATTCAAAAATGTCATTTTCATTATCGTTATTAATGACAATGTCGTTTTTGTTAACAGTATTGTTATCGGTACCATTTCAAATGAAGATTTTATTTTTGGTATCGTTATCTTATTAATTCCCGTGCGCAACTAATATCTATCTAAATCTAAGGGAGACAGGGGAAGGGAAAAGGAAAACTATTATCTAATCAATTATCTATATAACTATTCTAATCTAATCTATATGTCTATAATATATATCTATATCTAATCTATACTACCTATCTATATATAATGTAAAGGGGGGGGAAAGGGAGAAGGTAAAATGTAGGGTATGAGGAAGGATAGGTATTGGTAATACAATGAGGGCTAGGGAGGATTTTTTGTGTGCAAGCACCACAGTTCTGTAAATGCAACCTGACAAGCAGAGGTCTCGCAGAAGAGAGAGAGAAAAACCCTGGTCCTCCCATTATAAAGGGGTGCAGTGCCCTCCCCCAGAGCTCCCCTGATTGGTTGTAGGAGGCAGCAGGCATTGAACAATCACAGAGTGCCATGAGACTCCTGGGGCCTGCTTGCACTGCTCATTGGCCATTGATACATCCATCAGATACTGCTGAGCTGCTCGCCCCTCCCAACACAGGCACAGTGCAAGAGTTCAACCCTGTTTAGGGCTACAAGATGTCTGCTTCCTCCTCCCCTCTCCACATTTTCCCTCCAAAACCCAACTGCCACAGCACTAATAATACTGACAACGATAACAACATTGTTTTTGTTTTCGGTATCATTATTCTCTGTTGTTGTTTTCGTTATTGTAATAACGAAAATGACAATTTTTATTATAGTTATTGTAATAACGAAAATGACATGCACACCCCTACCAGTGTCTTACTCACTGTTTACTCACACACAAATATGCATGTGCAGAGGGTTGGCATTAGATTTAGAAGAACATAGGGTGGGATGGGGGCAAGAGAGGATGAGTGGTAGGTCCTGCAGAGGTTCTTAGAGACTCTCGAGTGGCAGCAGCTCTGCTGTCCCTCAGGAGTGCTCCTGCAGGCCCCCCAGCCACCACTGCTGCGTCTCTGGAAGCTCTCTGGACCCCACAGCTTTTGCTGCCATTCTGGAAACTCCCAGGGCACTGCTGCCACCACCAGGTGTTCCCAAGACACAGTGCCTCTAAAAGCTCTCGTCCAGGTGTGTAGAACCCTGTGCCCCCTACCTAAGTCTGCTTCTGTGTGTACACAAGTATACACCCACATCTCATGATTTTTTTAATAGTTTATAGCATTTAAAAGTTATTGAAAAGGATTAGATACTTCTGTCCATCAAGTCCATCCTGCTCCACACAATGTTAGCATAAAATAGCCAGAGACTAAAACTGGAAACTCCACCTGATGTAGGAGGAATCTGCAGTGGTGTATACCTGGCAGAGTTGGCTTTGCAACCTTCTGTACTGGAAACCTGCTCCCTTGCTCCCCACTGCTCAACTGACATAAGGAAAGGGAAAGAAAAAGGCTCCATTGTATCCACTTCTACACTGACATTAGGTCCTCTGGGAAATAAAGCTGTCCCTGCGCAAACTGCACTGGGGGCAGGACGGTGAAAATTTAGAAGACAAGGCTCGGTCTCCCTATTGTGTTGAGCCCGAGATCAAACACCGCAGATAATCAAGCCAAGTTCGTCTTCTCATGAATCCTCTGATTAGTAACTTTTGTTATATTTATAAATTGCCTTTTAAAAAACTGTGAGTAAATGGTGGATTAGCCTTGAAATAGAATAGATCAATTTAAACATTGCAATCTTTATCTGATATAGTACCAAGCTCAGTTGAATACATGAATTACAGTAAAGACTCTGAATCGATAACCGTTACTTGGCCACCAGCACAAAACATTTTCTATGGATACATTATTTCAATAGTCAGCAAAGGCTTCAGGAAAGAAGAAATACTATCTTCCAGAACAAGGTATGAAGCTTACATTTTGCTGCTCAGCCCCATCCCTAAATATTAGATGATGCACTGCATGTTTAAAGAAACTTTACAGTAGTATATCAAAATTATATAATATTTGTTTGAAATGTTTAGAAAACAGCATTTGCATTTTAAAAATAATATTTTTATCTTAAATAAAAATTAAGTGAAGTACAGTTGTGATATGTACACAAATAATCAAATGAAGTACATTTGTGGTGTGTGTGTGAGAGAGAGAGGGTGGATGGGTGGGGTGGGGAGGGACCTTGGAAGAGAAGCTATAGCAGACTAATATTTTGATCTTATCTAGTCTTGCCTCCTTAGATCCCTCTCATGCTGTAATGAAATCATACTCCCTAAATTCTATAAATGATATTATTTCAAGACCAGAGCCTTTAATTCTGTGAGAAATTTTACTTTGCTCATAATAAAAATATTCCAGTTGGCTGGAAGTATACACACATATGATAACTGTTGTACTAAGGCCCTGTAATAAACATGATCCTGTGGTATATTTGTTTTTCAAATTCTTAACCATGTTTTCTTTAAATGTCCAGAATATACAGATTTGAGAGCCTTTGTCCAGGGACTGACTTCCTAATCAATATTGTAGTCACTAATGGATTAAAGAGAAGCCTCCCTACTGCCCTCAAGATTTGCACTTGTAAGTTCATACTTAATTTATTTACTTTTGCACTATAAGGTTTTGGCTGAGATCATACCTTTATTTCATCAAGGACTTTTAAAAATGGCATGATCAAATGTGTATGCAGTTGTAATATAATAATCCTTATTTTCAGGATATATAGGCATTATGGAATAGATTTTGAGAGATGTAGCATTTGTGTTATCAGCCTCAGTTCTCAAAGCATATGCTCTTCACTTCAGTGGGGCTTGTGCCACTGTAATACCTTAAGAATCAGTGCCATTCGGTACAATTCTCATTTATCCAGCTACACAAGAGAGCTGTGTGTGTGTGACTTGCTCACTGAAGGGCATCAGTAGACTAAAGTGAGTGGCAAATTCTCATTCACAGCAAGAGGAACTGGGTATTTTCAGATGAGATGCCAGCCTGCATGGCCACCCAGGAGCCATGGAGCTGACCACCCATCTGAAGGTGGAACGGATGGATGCATGCTCCCATGAGCCTCGGAGCACCCACTCATGGCTACACATGGAGCACTGTGTGGAGCTCCATGTGGGGCAAGCTCTGTGGCAAGGGGCGGCCAGCAGTGGCAGCGAAGCACGCAGTGTCAGCCGGCCACACCAGGTCTGGTGCTCATGAGCACTGTGGGCAGGGGAAGCACTTTGCAAGTCAAAAGAACTGGCTGGGAACACTGGGGAGCCTGGGCTCGCCAGTGCTTGCATAGGGCGACATGCCACTTGCAAAGGCCAGCCCACTGAGCCCAGTGTGTTCACTCCTCCCCCATGGTTCATGGCAGGGGGCTATTTCTGTGGCCGCAGTAGCCGTGCTAGGAGCTGCCCATTTGAATCCCTTCCCACACGATCCACCTCCACTCTGCTCTGCCACAGAGATTTGCTTGTTTAAAAACACCTATTGTTTGTAGCATAACCACAGTCAGTAGGCTGCTACCTGTAATGTGGGAGTGCAGAATTCATCTCTGTGTACATGGGGCATACTGACTGGTCAGACAGATCACACTTAAATGCTGACTATGATGATCTGGAACCCTGGACACCCTGGGGAGGGCCACCCAAGCTGCCTCAATTTGGACCGGCAGGGAGGACAGTTCAAACAAACAGCCCCCCTGTGGGGAATCCAGGCAAGGGGGCTGCCATTACACTCACAAGTCCCTTCATGCCACGGATCGACCAAAGAGCCAACCACGTGTGACAGGACTCCTGGACCCCTGCTACTCAGTAGGATTGGAACCCCCGGAGGAGCACACTTGCGTTGGGGGCATGTCACCCAGCCCAGATGCACGCACTAAACAGCTGATGAAAGGGGCCCATAGGAGTGCGCTAGGCTGGGTGCACGCAATGAACAGTTGTTTTGGGGTGGGGCAGAGGAGCACGCTCTTCTGCCCCCCCCACCCTGGCTTAGCTGTTTGGTGGCCGGGGTGAGCATGCTCCTCCAGGCTTCCCAATCAGCTGTTTGACGGGCTGAGTGAGCTCACTTCTCTGGCCCCATCTGATCAGCCAGGACCAGATCTCACTTCACAGCTGGACTGGGCGGGACCTAACAGATGAGAGGGCGCACATTAGCCTGGTTGCATGATCCTTAACCCACATCACATCGCTGCCCTTCTCTGTCCAGTAGCAGCTAGAGAAAGTGGGACGAACATCTGGTGGCCACCAAACTGATGAGCAGTTGACTTGCGGGTTTACTATCTCATTTGTTTTCACCCTGTGTTTTAGAGTTTTGTTGGGTAATGGAGTAGCACTGCATGGCAAGGTGACAGTCAATGCCACCTTTCACTGTGAATGAAGTTTAGGCAGTTAAGTTTAGCATAGCACTTTGGAACACAAACTACTTGCGCTTCTGAAAGAATGGGGATTGCACTGTTTGGGACTAATCCAAGCCTTATGCACACACTATCCAAAAGGGTGCATGTGCACAACATGTATGAAGTGCAGTGTGTACAAGGTACTCCAGCCTTGCATGTAGTGCATGCACAAAGCTTGGATTGACCCTATGTAGCTAATGAAAACTAAATCATTATGTTTATTGTCAATAACATAAACCATTAAAATAAAATTATGCAAATAAAATAGTCAAAATAAAAGTCTATAGACTTTAGAAAATATTACTTTTATTGTCCTTAAACTTACTAGTTATAATTCTTTATTTTATGACACTTTACAGTAAACAATAAAGATATTTTTAATGTGCAAGAATGAATGCAACCTCTTTTGAATTCTGCTGAGATATAAAATGCAGTTTATTTTGTTACCAAAATAATTTTAATTTTCATATTGCAATTAGTTATTTAAGAATTATTTACATTTAATAATAAAATTTAATACATAATTGCAAAATAATAGACTTCCAAAATTACCAATAGTTCATTCAGTAAATAAATAACTTTTTTTTATTACATTGTTCACTTTCAAACTAATATAGAATATTCTAAACTTTGTGCACACATGTGTCTGTATTTCGCTCAGATCCTGATCCTCCTAGAGATTTACAGGTTTTTGGACAAGAGGAGAACACTGTATATTTGTCTTGGAAACTGCCAAGAGGAGGCTATGATAAATTCCAGGTGAGATAAATGATATGAAGAAATTATTACTGAATTTAAATCTTTTTTCCAATCTTAGCAAAATTTGCAAATGCTTTGAGCAATCTTTTTTCTTTATTATTATTATTAATTATTATTATTATTATTATTATTTATATAGCACCAGTCATATGACCTTGTAGTGTACAGAACATAGAAATAGACGCGGTCCCTGCCTGTGGCTTACAATCTAAAAGACAAGGAGGGGGAGACAGGGAGAGGGGGCAGTGGGAGAGACAGGGGAGAAGACAGACAAACATTCAAGCAGGTGCGAAGACTCAGGTGCGTGTGCTTGGCTTGGTTATTGTATTTCACAACAATATTTTTATAAAGGAAATCATGCATTTGTTCAATATTAGTTACAAACAATATTATTTACAAATAAACTGTGCAAAGAGAATCTGAAGGTTACAAAGTCAAGTACTCGGAAGTTAGGAAATACCAGCATTTAGACTGGGTGGGTAGGTAGGTAGACGGGCGGGCGGTCCGGTCCGGTCCGGTCCGGTCCGGTCAGTCAAGTTGAACTGATATGCTGCCCTTTTCATAGAGACTCAGGGCAGCTTACAATCATAAAAACAGTCATTAAAATCCAACGCTCTGGTGGCACGAAGTTCTGCTCCTTCCTCGCCAAGGGGGCAAGCTCCCAAAAATGCCGCATCTGAAAACGAGAGAGGGCATCAGCGAGTTCGTTCTCAACACCAGGAACATGCTTAGTACAAAACAAAATGTTAAATTTTAGGCACCAGCGCACAAATACCCTGATGAGTCGCATTACGCTTTCAGATTTTGATGAAAGGGAATTGACCACATATTATCGCACCAGAATAACACTGTTTTATTCTCAAAACAATGTACCCACAAGTGCACTGCTGTCACTATAGGAAACAATTCCAAAAAGGTCAAGTCCCTCAAGATCCTGGACTCCTGCCACTGCGGTGGCCACCGCTTGGAACACCAATGCCCTTGAAAATAAATTCCAAGTCCAGCCACCCCTACCGCATCAGAGTTCACTTGCAACTCAGCTTCCATTCTGTACAGACTTTGCCATAAACTTAACCCCATTATGCCACTGCAAAAAGTCCAACCATACATCCAAATCCTTTTGCATCTCATTCGTGACCATAACGTGGTGGTGTGGCAATGACACCTTTGCCGTTCTGGCGTATAATCGAGACAGGAAAGCACGACCCGGTGCAACCACCCTACATGCAAAATTCAGCTTGCCAAACAGTGATTAGAGGGCTCGTAATGTCATCTTACTAGAAGCCAAACAAACTTTTATTTCCTTATGCAAATCCTCCAACTTGGCCTCAAGCAGACGTGACTCCTCCTTCACCGAGTCCAATTCAATTCCCAAATAGGTCATAACTGTTGCTGGGCCCTCGGTTTTCTACTCCGCCAACGGTACACCTACCAAATTTGCAACCTCCCGAAACAAGTTCAACAGTTCCCCACATACCGGTGACACTGCCCAACCGATGAAAAACTAGTCATCGAGATAATGTGTCATGTGACCTGCCCATCCCTCTGCTGCACAATCCATTCCAGCGTGGTGCTAAACTTTTCAAAAGCCGCACATGAGATGGAACATCCCATGGGCATGGCCTTTTCATAAATAGAACTGAACCCTAAATGAAAACCCCAGAAGGTCAAAGTCCTTAGGGAGAACTGGCAAGAGGTGAAACGCAGACTTAATGTTGCTCTTTGCCATGAACGCCCCCACACCACACGCACACACCAGTTCTACTGCATCATCGAACGAGGCGTAATGCACTGAACCAATTCATGAGGGATTGCATGATTCACCAAAAAAACCCTGGGGTACAAGTGATGGATCAGTCTGTACTCCCCAGGGGCCTTCTTGGGAACAATACCGAGCGGCGAAACTCTAAGGTTAGCCATATGCAGGTGATCAAATGGACCTGATACTCTGTCCTCCAAAACTTCTTTGTTTATTTTCTGCTCAACGATGTCTTCCAAACCCACAACTGATCTCAAATTCCTAGCTAACGTATGCTAACCCCTTGAAAAGGAATTGCAAAACCAAACCTGAAACCATCTATAACGTAATTGGCCACCTCAACCTGTGGATACTCTACCAACAAATCTCGTAGGACCCACCACTTAACTGGGGTTGGGGCCCTTACTCGTAGCTGCTTGTCCACTGCTGAGACCCCTCTCCTGCCTGGAAGGGGCGCTTACCTCTCTGCCCACTGCTCCTTTTCCTGGGGCAGTTGGTAAGGGGGTGGGGCCCATTACACTGAAGGCAGGAGTGGCGAAACCTGCAACTGGCACAAAAACACCGGGACCTTTCGTTGAAGTTCCAGCATGCCAGTGACTGCCCCCCTTTTTTTGCCACCTCGCCCCACGATACCTCCGTCGGCTGTCCTCCCCCTTTGACCATAACATGGCCACTGTCCTCCCGGACAACATCCTTCTCCTGAATGCATTCAGTCCATAGATCGTGGTCCTTTACATCCCATCTGACCCCTGGAGTGATAGCCGCATTCTGTCTAAAGGCCTCATCATACCTCAGCCACCTGAAGCCGCCTTTTGTCCAGTAGGTCCTCTTGACTATATCAGAGTACTTCCAGAGCTGGACAGCCCACTCTGGAAATGCTTGCATGATCACGCCTGCGTAAACTATAGACGCAGACTCCCAATTGGCCCAGTTTCTAGCTATCTTTCTCAGCTTCACTCTCTCATACTCCCTCGGCTCTGGCTTTGCATTGGGATTCTGGACTGGGTCACAAAAGAGGAGCGCAAAAAAATCTACATAGTCCCCTTTCCAATTTTTTTCTCTTGTTGCTTGGATCAGATGCACCCCAATGGGTGCCAAAACCCTTGCGTACCCCCCTTGTAATGGTGAGATTTCCTGATCCGGAGCACCCGTGGCATTTGCAAGTGCTGGGGCACCCACGATCCCCCCCTGAAGCTGAACTGAGGCACAGTGACCTTCTGTGACCTGACTCTGCCAGGCCAATGACAACTCAACCTGGCCCATTGAAGCTACTGCCGCCTGTGGGCACCAGATGTTATCCACCGAAACTAGTCTGTTCAGGTCCTGCTGGGCTTGCAACAGCCCCAGTCCACTCTGTCCCACCTGCGCCACTACAGGGGCGAGCTGTTGAGCAGGCAGCCCCACTAGCAAACCCACGCTTGTCCCAGTGCCCGCAGCTGCTGCCGGCACTGGGACAACCATTGAGTGCGCCTCCTCCCTTTTCCCCAGGGTTTGAGCAGGCTGTTGGGCAAACCCCACTTGGGCCACCCACGGCCCCTGCTGCAAAGCAGGTGACTCAAGTAATGGGCCTACACTTGCCCCAATGTGTGGTACCCCGGCTGGGCCAGCGACTGACTGCACTTCCCCAGTCGGACCCTGCGGTCAAGCACCTCCGGTCACCCCGGGGTCACTCACCGCTCCACTCCCCACTGTATACTCACCATCCACCACAGCCACCTGCGTGGGCGCTGCCACCTGCACCGGGATGCCCAGAAGCACGCTCACGGGCGCCGGCTGGCCTCTTCCCTTGATAAATGCTGCAATTCTGGCCAACTGCTGTTCCATCCTGTCCACTTTTTCCACCAACTGCTCCACCACCTAGCTGATCCTGCCACCTACACCTGCCAGGTTGGATGCAAACTGGCTGCCCCCAGTAGGCTGAAATAAAACAGGGTCCCAGTTATATATGGCACCAGCCCCGACACCACCGCCAAGAGCTGGCCCTGCTCCCAAAAATTCACCTCGCGGGCCTGTTCTGACCCCCATTGATTGTACCAATGCTTGTCCTACCTCATCCTGGTAACCCACTTCAGTGCCAGCCTGGCCTGCTTGCACTGCCACTTCAACTGACCTTCCACCAGCAGGGGGCGCCACCCCCCCCTGTTGTACTGGAGCACAGGCCTCCTGCCTTAACATCCCCCCCCAGCTACATTACTAGGCCCAGCCACCATATCCCCTCCAGGGGCTCGCCCACTGCTTGCTCCTTGGGCCAAGTAAAGCTCAGTGGCAACCTCCATCATTCCTGGGGGAGGTGAATCCACCATCCCCCCCCTTCCTCAGCCCTTCCCCCTGCTAGGTGCCCTCTCTTGCCCGGGGGGTTCTTGGCCTTCCCAGGACCTTTACTCCATCCCATCACCTCAGCACTCACAAAAAAAACCCATCGATACCACCGCTCCCCCCAGTGGGAGTGAATCCTCCAAGCCGCTGCCTCCCCAGATCCCCCCCCCTTCACTCTAACCGCTCTTGCCCCAAGTCCTCTATCCCTGACACCCGGGACTTAGCTTTTAACTGCCGCGGGGGGAACCAGCACACGCTGCCTCTTTCACTGCCAGGGGGGGGGACAATACACGCAGCTGACACAAGCCACCTCAGCACACAGAAGAGTCCTGAGCCCAACCTCTTCATTCGCATGCTGCCAGCCAACTGAAGAGCTGCACAGCGTGCACTAATCACATGACCTCTCCCCATTCAATGAGTGCATAAGGATTTCGCACTCTGACACAACCCCAGGCTCTGAAAATGGCGATCCCAGCAGATCGCCATTTGCATAGCCTGCAAGCCTGCAAGCCGTGGTTCAACTCCCGCTTGGAAGGAACCCCTCCCCCCAGGACTCTGTGCCTTCTTCCCCGAGCGGGGTGGGCACAAAGTCCCCCACGGCGCACAAGGCACCTAGCAGTAGGATTCCTTAGGTACTACACCAGTGTCATTTATAAGTGTAAAAAGTGTTGCTAAAGCTCCTATCCACCATTCCGGGCACAGTTTGAAAACTTCCCCGTGGATAAAATCTCCTGGGGCCTCCCCATTTTCAAAGATATTATTGCTTCCTTAATTTCCTCAGGTTTGATTGGATCCCAGTCAGGAAGGGCTAAATCTCCACTACCTACTGATTGGCAAGTTCTGGGAATTGAGGCATTAAAGATCTCCAAAAAATGCCTTTCCCATATAGTTGCTGTTAATTTAGTTTCTATATATGCATTTCTTCCTCTTTGTAAACTATTAATCCTTTTCCAAAATTCCTTATTGTCACGAACCTCTGCTGCATTCCTTAACAAGACCCATTGCTGCTTATAGTATTCCTGTTTCTTAACTTGCAGCACTCGCTTATATTCTTTACATTTCCGTCTATAATTTACCAATACATCTCCTTCTAAATTCTGCCTAAGATCTCTTGCCAGCCTTCTTAGGGTCTCTTTCTCCCTCCTACATTCCATGTCCCACCAACCATTAATATAAACGCCCTTTTTATAAGGGGCATTTTTCTTTGTAACAACAGGTTTGAGGATAGAAAAAAGCTCATTTATTGCCCCATGAATATTTTGTGCTCTAATTATTTGACTTTGTAAATGCATTGCTGGAGGGGAGATAAGTACCGTGGAAATATTATAATCTACTTCCTTTGTCCACCGTATTCTACAAGATATTGTCTGCTCAATTTCTCCTGAGGTATTTATTGCCGTTCTTGGTTTCCACAACCCTGGGACCTCCAGGAAGACTAATACTGGAAATTGGTAATAAGCGTGGTGTCAAAGTCATGGTGAATACAAGCGATTTAATCCACAAAATAATCCACAAACATGTCACAGCATGCAGTAGATGATGATGCCTAGGTGTAAGGAGGCTGGACTGTCCAGCCCCCGCACCACCCAGAAAAGCTCATCTGGATCGGATTTTGCAGACACTATGAGGGTAGCAAAAACCTCTTTTTTTTGCTGCCCGCATAGCCACAGCATAGGCTTGTAAACTAGCTCTATGATGCAATCTGTCGGCTTCAGCATGTGAACGATGCCACTGTCGCTCCAACGACTGCCCCATCCGCCTCAGCACCTGCAGCTCCTCAGAAAACCAAGGAGGCCTGCAGTGCTGACAGTCTTGTTTGGCATCACAAAGAATCTATTGCAGAATTTATTAGGGGTGGGAATACTGGTAAATCCGGAATCCGATAATGTCGGTACTGGGCGTACCGGCATTATCGGATTCAACCCGGTAAATCCGGTCCTGTTACCGGATTCCGGGTACCGGATTTTTTTACATTGCAGCCATTTAAATGAATTGCTGCAATGTAAGTCCCACCAAAAAAGTAAAAAAAAACAACACCTCCCCGAGTCCAGGCTGCGCGGGTGGAAGGGGGGACACCCCCCCCACCCTGCCCAGCCTGGATTTTTGTTAAAAAAAAGAGCCCACCCCCCCAGCACCAGCGTCCGCGGCGTCCCCGCAGCCGCCGGTAAGTATAGACCCGATCCCTGGGGGGGGTGTTTAACACCCCCCCAACCCCCCAGGGATCACCCCTACTAAAGTTGCCAGTGCTTTACCTTTGCGGAGCTCCGGGTGCGGCGGCGGCGGGCGGTCCGGCGGCCTCAGCGCCGGCTGTGGCTGCCGGCATCAGAGACTCTCTAGGCCTTCTGGGGAACTTCTGGGTTTCCCCAGAAGGCCTAGAGCGTCTCTGACGCCGGCAGCCACAGCC